>SNQJ01S0015157.1:32290-64369 GCA_010110895.2 Picea sitchensis
ATTTCTTGTTTAATTTTTGTTCATACCTTTACTATTTTCTTTCTAACCTTTTGCATTGCAGCTGTCATGCCTATCAGAGCCCAAGTAGGCATGTAAGTGCTCGCTTTTTGCTCACTCATTGACGAAAAGAGCACGAACACATGGGTTCGGGTATTTGTTGATCTCCCCAGGTGAGTGTATTCCCCAGACTCCCGATGGTATATACTTGTACAAGATTGGGTTCTTGAGCTTCCTCCTTGTGTTCTGAAGTCCCGCCTTTTGTCTGTCGCTCATCATGGGTTTGATTACTGATTGAAATTGACGCATCAGGGGTAGGGATGGCATCTTTCCTGATTTCATCCAACTCATTCAATTGTAGGGCTCGTTGCTTCTGAGCTTCATCTAGGTTCAATCCTAACTCTGCAGCAATACAGAAGGTCCTTACTTGGAATTCTATAGGTAAAAGTACTTGTTTCCCATACACTAGCTCATAGGGGGTATGTCCAGTGGTATTTCTCCAGGTGGTTCGATATGCCCACAAGGCTTCTGGGAGCCTATCAGCCCAATCTTGGTGATGTAACTGAAAAGTCTTCGTCAAGATGGCTTCCAAAACTTTGTTTATGGATTCTACCTGACCATTGGCTTGAGGGTGGTATGGAGAAGATTTACGGTGTTTAATCCCATATTTCTCTGTCAACTCTTTCATTAGCTTAGAAGTGAATTGAGTGCCTTGGTTGGTAAAAATTTCACGAGGGACACTGAAGTGGGTAAAGATGTCTTCATAGATGAATTCGACAAAAGACTTTTTTGTGGCCCTAAATAGGGATTTTTCATCTACCCATTTGGTGACATAGTCCATACAAACCAAGATATAGTTCTTCCTACGGGACATGGGTGAAATTGGTCCTACAAGGTCGAGGGCCCATTTTTCGAAGGGTTCTATCATAAATTGGGCTTGCAAAGGCATTTCATCAGCTAGCGTAGGTCTACCTATCCTTTGGCAACTATCACAACTTCTCACATACTTGGCAGCATCTTTGAAAATGCTAGGCCAATAGTAACCTGAGCGTAATACCTTATATGTTGTGTGTTTGTCAGAGAAATGGCCACCACATGGTCCATCATGAAAACTTCATAGTATTTCAGGTACCTCATCCTCTTGGACACATCTACAAATAATCAAATCAAGACCTGTGCGAAAAATATCATGACCAACCCAAGAATAATTAGCACTTTGTGTAATAATTTTCCGCTTTTCATGAGGTGACAAATGAGATGGTAACCTCCTAGTAGCCAGATAGTTTTCCATATCTACAAACCATGGGGTATTGATAGAGAGGGAAAGAATATGCTCATCTGGAAAACTATCATCTACAAGGGTATCATCATCCTCATTCTTTATGCGAGAAAGAAAGTCAGCTACTACATTATCCTTTCCAGGTCAGTCAAGCACATTGATATTAAATTCTTGAAATAACAAGAGCCACTTAGTCACTTGGCCATTAGTTATAGGTTTGTTCATGAGGAACCTAATGGTCGAATGATCAGTATGTACAAATTCTTCATAACCTGTAATGTAATGACGAAACTTGTTAATAGCATGAACAAATGCCAAGAAATATTTCTCGGTGACTGTGTAGTTCAACTCGGCAGGGGACAAGTTCTTGCTTACAAAATAAATGGCATAGGAATGTTGGTCCTCTTTCTGCCCTAATACCCCTCCTATTGCAGTGTTGGAGGCATAAGTGGATATATGAAATGGGAGAGTCCAATTGGGCCCTCTAAGATTTGGTGCCACAGACAACTTGACTTTCAGGGTTTCAAAAGTAGTTTGAAAATGCTCAGTCCAAACAAAATCAACATTTTTTATCAATAATCCAAACATAGGTGCATCAATGTTTGTAAAATTTTCAATAAACCGCTGGTAATATCTGGCATGTCCGAGAAAGCTTCTCACTTCTTTCTGAGTCTTGGGGGGTGGAAGTCTAACAATGACCTCAATCTTTGTATGATCAACTTTTATCCCTTCAGATGAAACATGATGTCCTAGAACCACTCCTTCAGTTAACAACATTTTGCATTTTTCATGGCTTAGAGATAGGTTCATTTCCTGGCATCTGATGAGAACTTTTTCTAACTTTTCTAATGCTTCCTGGTAAGTGTTTCCATAAACTATGAATTCATCCATGTAGACCTCTACACAATCATGAATAAGATTGACAAATATCCCTAATACTGCTCGTTGAAATGTGGCAGGAGCATTACACAATCCAAATGGTAAGACCCTATAGTTATAGGTACCCCAAGGATAGGTAAAGGTAGTCTTATCCTAGTCCTCAGGTGCTATAAGAATCTGGTTGTACCCACTATACCCATCTACAAAGGAGAAATACTTCTTTCTGGACAAGGTATCTAGAACTTGGTCAATAAAAGGAAGAGGAAAGTAGTCTTTCAGAGTGGCCTTATTGAGTTCCCAGAAATCAACACAAATTCTCCATTTCCTGGTCACTTTCTTTGGAACCACTACAAGCGGGGATACCCACTTACTGGTTCATCCTTCTCTGGGGTTTTCTAACAGGTGTTGCTTCCCCCTGGGTGTATATATGATGGATGCATGTGTTAGGATGTATACCTTTCATGTCAGTGTATTCCCAAGAAAATGCTCCTGGTTTTTCTTTAAGGATATCTACTAATTGTTTCTATTGGTCTGCATCTAGCCCAGAGTTTATATGTAAAAATTTCCTTGGACTAATCTCATGGGGCATAGTATAAGACATGCCAGACTCATCTATATCAAAAATAAAATATGTCAAAGATAGAATGGATGGATCCAATTTTTCTTGAAATTGTTCCCCAAACATGTACTCAAATTGGGGAAAAGACTGTGGAAAATCCACACATGTGATAGTAGAAATGAATTGGTTTAGCACATTTTCGGTTGTGTTCTCCTGAAGTGCCCATGCATGGTCACTTGGCAATACGGGTTCTTCCCAGTCCTCATTCTCATATGGACATTCAAGCCACCATAGATTTTCCATAATAGGTTGAGCTGGAGGGTAAATGGTGAGCTTCTAGATAGAGAGACCATTTGAGATGGTCATTTCTCCTTCTCTACAACCAATAAAAGCATTAGTTGTGGCTAGCCAAGGTGTTCCCAAAATAACAGGATGGCCTCTGGCAGGTTCCTTTGAATGAATGACTAGGAAATCTACTGGATACACACATGAGGCTAAAGTAACCATGACATCATCTAAAATCCCTTCAGGTATAACCTTAGTCTTATATGCTAATTCCAAAATGGTTGGGGTAGGCCGAAGAAGATGTTGTAACTATAATTGTTCCAAGGCAGTAGCGGTCATAACATTGATGGTTTCCCCTAGGTCTATGAGAGTGTTTCCGATGGATACCTCATTAATGGTTATGGTCACTACGGGGTTTCCTGGATTCCCATATTTTGCTAGCTTTGGTTGCTCTGATATGTACTCAGAGAGTCCTCCCACCAAATGTACTTTAGGAGGGTCCTTTGTCTTCCTACCTAGCTTCTTAATACACAATTCTTTGACTACCTTACTATAGATTGGAATGTCTTTAATGGCTTGAAGCAAGGGAATTTTGACACAAATATTTTTCAATTCATTAAGAATGTCAAATTCCGGTCGGGTGGTAGGTTTCTCAATTACCAATTGGTCTGGATAAGGAGGGACCTTCGTAATTTGTGAAGGTTCATTTTGGGGAAGGTTGGGTTCTTGATTCTTTGGGATAATAACATCTTCCAACATAGTGTCATCCGTGGGTTGTCTGGTGGTTTCTTCTTCTTCTTCTTCTTCCTCGATGACTGCTAAAGGTCTCTGCCTATCTATAACTTTTCTCGATCTTAGTTGAATTTCCTGTAATGGAACAGGAGTAATAACATATGTCGGGAAGGCCTGCATATCAAAATTGTTAAGAGGTTGAGGGGGCTTATTATTGGGGTTCGGCACTAGCTGTGCCAGTAATAGTGTCAGTCTCGGGCATCTTTTATTTTGATATTGTAGCTAATGTTGTTGTGGAATAGGAGGTAAAGGTGGTGGAACAAATCCTGGCAGAAATTGTGGAGTGTTCGATGGGAACTGAGGATAAGGATGGTTGGACATAGGGATAAGTGGAGCTTGAGGGTTTCCTTGATTGTGTCCTCCTCTCCATCCCTGAAGCCAAGGATGTTGGTACTGAGTAGACCAGTTTTTCCAACCTGGTGGGTTCCACTGTTGTTGTTGTTAATAATAGGGTGGAACTTGGGATTGTAGATTTGGGTATGTGGGCTAATTCCTAGGCTTCCATGGCATCCTAAGTGCATAAGAAGACTCCATAGGATCTCCACTCCTATATATGGCTAATAAACCAAGCAAGGATGGGAATTTCTCAATTGAATGGTCTTATGTGCAGAAGTCACAAACTAAAATGTTATCTAATGGGCATTCCCTTGAGGAATGCTTACTCTTGCACCTTGGGCAATATATGCTCATTGTTGCATTCTCCTCCTCCTGTTTCTTTTTTATTTTAAGGGTGTCAAAATGGGAACCTATTGTGCTTAGGATATATGTTTTAAAGTTTTCTAGAAGGTTCCCTATCTCTTCTCTTGTGATGCCACCTGAACTGACTGGTTTTAAGCTTCTATTGTAAGGGTCCCGAACATTCTTTCCTATTTTGGCTCTACTCCTTGAGTAATTTTTACACATTTCACATATTTCAGCAAATGGTTTATGAGAGATGTCACCTGATGCCATCAGGTTAAGCATCTCTAGATATTCTTATGAAATTCCTTTAAGTAAAAGAGCCCTAACTTCATCCTCTGGGAGGTCATGGTATTTTGACTTCTGGGAGATATAACCAAGTCTTTCCATATAGTCTTCAAGGGTCTCGTCTTCTAAATGTTGGTCTTTAAAGATGTCATTACGAGACTCTTTGGTCTTGCAATAGTCCTGGTACTTATTAAGGAATATGTCTTTCATGGACTCCCAAGACCTAATACTTGATTCTCCCAACCCCATGAACCATCTTAGTGCAGAGTCTTTGAGGGTGACAGGAAAGATTTTTAATTTCTGGGCATCCTTCACATAGTTGTAGCTCTTGCACAAGATGTAAAATTCAAATAGGAAGGTGTCTGGATCTTCATTGTTTTTACCATAAAAGGTAGGTAGTGCTGAGAGAGGAATATTCTTCATGTTGACATTTGAAGTGGTGTCTAAAATAAAAAAACCGAAGATAGTTTCGGTTTGGTTTCTAGTTTCTTCTTCCTACCTGTGTCTTACATTGTTATGGACCTCCTGATCACCCATATTGGCTTGGTTTCCAAAAAGAGAGTACCTAAGTGGTTTTATCTTTGAAGAGAACAAGGTTTCCCTTTGATGAAAAGGTCTTCTTACTGATTGGATGTCTGGGACTCTACTCAAGCCGGTTGAGATTTTCAGTGCCAAAGTTTTTGTGTCAATTTGAGAGATAATTACATTGGCTGAACTACCAAACAAAAGATTCACCTGTTCATGGTCTATGATATCTTCAAAATTAGGATTCCCTGGTGGTGGTGTAAAAGCAAAGGTTGTATTGTTTGGTTTTGTGGAAGACTCGAGTGTTCTTGCCTCCTGTCCCAGTATGATTAATGCTTCAATTTCTTGTTCTATAGTGCTCCTAGTGTTAGACTTCTTAGAGACTATTTTAGCTCTTTGGGTTGAGCTAGCTCTTATTTTTCGGTATTGGTCTGCGGATTTTATAAGCAGAATGTTCCTTCCCCCAAAGAGGTAGGAAGGAAACTTAGTTGAAAGGTCTGATTTAGATTTAATGTATCTACCTTGTGGGTCTCTAGGTCTATTCATGAAAGAAAACAAAAAAAAAAAAGGAAAAACTACCATTGGGTTTGGGAGTGGCTGCAATAACAGATGCACGGGTTCTTACCTCTCGTCTTAAAATTCCCCCACCACCAATATAATGCTAAGGTCTAGGAATTATCTATTTCCTAACTACTTATTACCTTAAGACAACTCCCCGACAATGGCGCCAAAATGTTAGGTGATTTATATGTACTAAAAAAGACACTAAACTACCCTCAATTAAATTGTCAACCCGAGGTAAGTAAACTTAGAGTTGTAGCAAATATATGCCAAAGGTAAAAGGCTAGTAGGAGTATAATCTAACTAATGAAAGAAGCTATCTAAGTCTAATCTACTGAAGCAAACCTATCTAATGAGAAAACCCTACTAAGCAACTTAAAACTAGGTAACCTAAGTACTTTTGGGCCAAGGGTCGATGGACAGTTCCTAGGAAAGAAAATGAAAACTCTATGTAAACCAAACTAGTTCAACAATAAGCAAAAGAAAACTATTAAGCATAATAAGCAAATGAAGAAAGCAAACTACTTTAACTTGCCAACCTATATTCAATGAGCTACTATCCTATGAAAGCAAATAAATGAGCAAGTAAGAAAAATCACCTATCTAACCTATTAAAGCAAATAGACAAGTAAGCAAAGACACCTAACTAACCTACTAAAGCAAAACACAAGTAAGCAAAGGCAACTAACTATTGCAAGTAAAACTTCTCATTGAACAACTATCTATCCTAAGAGGCAAGTGAACTAAATGCCTAATGCAAAACTATTTCTAATGCGTGAAAGGAAATCTAAATGCTCAATACAATGCATGAAAGGAAATCTATCCTATTGAAAGCAAGAAAGATTACCAACTAATTCTTAATCCATGATAAGCAAACTACTATCTATCAAAGCAAAGTCTGTCTAACCTATAGAAACAATAAAACTATTTTCTAAACCATGAAAACAAGAAACTATCTTTAATCTACGAAAAACTCAAATGTAATGCTGGTGGTTGTGTGAATGCCTTCGGTGGTGAAGGATGATATCTCGATGACACTTGACAACAAAGGACAATTCCAATGGTATAAACTCAACATTAATCTCAATGGCAAAATGGAAGGTGTGGATTAAACAATCCAATGAAAACTTAGCCATGACAAAAATAATGTTAAATACCCTGCATATTAAACCATCAACAACATAACGAGATCATCATTATTTAACTAATAAATTTAATTGCATTTTTAATATACGAAAGGAAATTGCATAAAAGAAAACTATGCTATGTCTACTATAATAATTCAAAGTTCAAACTACAACAAGAAAGTTCTTGGAAACAGAAATTAAACTATGATATTGAAAATCAAACTAACAACTACATTGACCAACAACTAATTAAATGATATCTATATGAAATTGAAATTAGAAAGCTTGTAATAAAAAACTAGAATTAATTCTATCTATCCATCAATCCTTGTCAAGAAAGCCCAATTAAAAAACTATGTTCTAATCTAATAAAAACTTTGTTTTAACTTGATTACAAAATCATAACTCGAAGCATAGTTTAACATCTACATGCACATGAGGTTAATATAAAGACTTGGGGTTAGTATGGAGTCTTGCAATACCTTTTCTAAGCTCTGAAATCAACACATGCTAATCTGTATCAACATCTAACCTGCAAAACAATTAAAACAATTAAGCTACAACAAACTAGTTAGCATAATAAAAACATGCATGTACAGAAAATAAAAAGAGAGCAATTAAATTAAGAAATGCATAAATAAACATGAAGAGAGTTACCAGACTGCTGGTGCCCCCCCCAGCAAGTCTTGGTCACTCTCTAAAAGTACACCATGATCTTAGCAGGCCGAATTCGCCATAAAAATCCAAAAACGCAGTTCTGGCATAATTCTGGCAATGTAAAAACTCAAACAGAGAAAAATCATTTTTTTGGCAATTCTAATGCTTATGCTACTTGGTTCTTCTACTTAACAGTCATTTGACCACCTCAGTGATATTTATAACATTTACAAACCAAGTTTTCGACCACAGGAGGGTCGAACCACCTCTAAATTCGACAAATTACAATAAATGATGCTCTAACTATCAAAACAGAGTAGGCCAATAATTGCCTTCTTTGGACAACTGAAAATGAGTTGTCTGGAGCTTAGTAGATGGAGGGGGCAATCATGAAGAAAACCCATGTGCCCGATTTGTCCATCACTGGACGACAATGCCATAACCGCCAACTCGCCTTGTGTTTTTGTGCAATACTGGGTGCTGGAACGTGTGGTGGATCGAGTACCGGAACGAGTGCTGGAATGAGTGTTGGATCAAGTGCCGGAACTGGAAACATGGTGCGTTTTTCCCTGTAACAACAGAAAAACACGAATTAACTCTTGGAAATCATAGAACATGATGAATTAAACTTGATTTAATCATTAAACATGAATTACACGTACCTTTTTCCGATCATACCATTTTATCATCAAATTCTTCAAAAAGATCCTTCAAAAGATGAGAAACACATATATACATATGGCAAAAGTTTATAATAACCATCATGAAAATGATCATATCTTGGGCCCAACAGTCGTATCAACCATTTAATCTATGTGATGAGTGGAAATCAAACAAATCTGTCACTGAATCTCTGCAACTTAAATTCATCATGGGTTGACAGCAGAGGCGCAGAGGGTGAGGTGGTCTATCGGTAATTTCAAATGGTCATTTTGATTCACACACGAATTAGCAACTAATGTAGGATTTGGAATTAATTAGTCCCTTAAATGCTCTGAATATAATCGTATCTAGTGCTAAAACATCCCATCGTGTCACTTTCTCAGTGGGCATATCGGGGATGTGTTATGGATGTTTTCATTGATATCCTTCTGTGAAAAACCTTCGACGCCAATAGATTTCATCGTTTGGTGCTAACATGGAAAAACTGGCTCGGGACACGTGGCATTAAAGACCGGTGACTTAACTCGAAGGTATTAGTCAAAGTCAGGACTTTCTTCAAGTTGTGCGTTCTAAACTAAACCTGGGATCGTTGATGCCGAAAAGATATCGGGGGTCGGCAAGCAGGGATAAACCTATCGCATGTTTTTCTTTGGATTAGCTTCTTCAAAAACTCCTGATGCTGAAACGCTTTGGGAATCGGTGATCGGAGAAATTTTAAACTCCTCGGTCAAACGCTTTGGGAATCGGTGATCGGAGAAATTTTTTTAGCATTTTCGAAATGTTCGTCACGATTCGGTCTTCTCTAATTTCGACAAGCACATCAAGTATCAGCTATCGGTGATATTCTTCTATCGGCGATGTTTGTATGTGATACTTATCATGAAAACAAACTTCCTTTCGCCAATACCAGTGAAGATCGGTGCTCGACGATTGAGGTTTTTCGAGTGGCTCTTTTTCACCTCTTAATTCCTTCAGATGCTGAATTTTGAGTGCATTGGGTAAAGTGTTTTGGCTGTTTGGTTCCTTATTTAAGTGCTAAGACCTTTTAATTCATTGAGTTTCATAAAGTTACACAAACCTGAATAGCTAATGAGTGTTAAGAGAACAAGCAAAGACAAATCATTTCTCAAAAGAAAATCGAATTCAGATAGTGAAAATATTAAGTGGTACCCAAAAAGTGAAAAATTGTCAAAGGCTTTTTAGGGTGTGTTGAGTGATCAAAAAATGGCGACTTACTGGGCGAAAGAAGAAACTTCGTTCCTTCCTAAAGCTTGAATGATGCAAAAGACGATTAGGAACTTAACTAGTTTTCATCAGAGCTTCTTATTTACCCTTGCATTTGGAATTTCCCCGGTTGATGCATCTGGGCTTGCCTGTGGGGTTTTTTACCTTTATTCCACCTTCTTTTCATGTAACCTTGAATCATGCCTTCTTTTTACAAGATTCTAGTAAAGCATTCACTGGCACTAAGCCTTTTAGTTACCTTCATTCATTTTCTATGGTGTTTCTCCGCTGCCAGCGAGCGTCCATAGCCCCGACGGAGTTACCCCGATGTCACAGACCTTTCTCCACTACCAGCGAGCATCCAGAGCTCTAGTGGAGATATCTACATAACCTCTCATACCGTGCACTCATTTGATATAGTTGTCTTTTATTTTGGCAGAATGCCCTGAGTGAGCGGGAGAGGAGGATGTCTGTTATTTGCAAAAAAGGAGATGGTTAAGGTGAAACTCACTAGCTTCTGTCTTTGAGGTGCATGTAGTCCTTTCCATCTTACCATATTTCCCTTAAGGTTTTACCATACCACTAAGCAGACACTTTCACATTTCTCCAAATTTGTTCATCTGCATAGGTTATATAGAGAATCCCTTGAAACAACCGCAACTTCCCCAACGTTTATTGTGTTTGTATGTGAGCGTTGATTTAGGAAGAGAGTTCACTATGTCGCATGATTTGAGGTCAACCATTTTATTGCTTAAACACAATATTTCAAAGCTCATAAGCATGATCACAAAAAGATAAAACAAAAAGTATAAATGTAAAAAGATAAATCGACGCATCTAAAATAAACACAGAAGATTAATATATATATATATATATAAATTTAATGAAAATATTGTTTTAGGACTTGGCCATTCACTGGGAGAGCGTCAGGTTCCCCCCTCAGATTCTGCATTCGATACGTGCCTAACCCAATCTTCTCGGCCACCTGGAAAGGTCTGAGCCATAGATTCTGAAACTTAGAATGTTTTCCTTTAGGCTCATTTTCTCTGTCACATTTTAGGACTAAGTCCCCTACCTCAATGTTCTTCTCTTTAGCCTTATGCTTATCAAACCATCTTTTAACTATCTACTGGTGGGCTATGAACTTTGATTTAGCTTTATCCCTTTCTTCTTCTAGCATGAGCAGGGTGTCAATTCTTTGTTGTATGACTGATGAAGGTTGTCCTCTGGAATCTTGGGCAAGTTGAAGAGATGGAAGATAAATCTCGTTCGGGAGAATGGCTTGCTTTCCGTATACCATAAATTATGGGGAATTCCCTATAGCTTCCTTTGGTGTGACTCTATCGGCCCATAAAACATTATGAAGTGAATTATGCCAATTTCTCTGGTTGTTTGCAACTGTTTTATTTAATATTCTTACTAGGTTATTATTAATTGACTCTACCACTTTGTTTCAACATGGATAATAGTTTGCGGAGTATCTAATTATGATTCCTTTGTCTAGAGAAAAATATGTTAATAAGGTGGAAGAAAAGTGAGTTTCATTATCAAAAACAAGGATAGAAGGGACATTGAATATTGTGATTAGTTGTTGTTTTATGAATTGGATTACCACCTATTATAACCCTATAATTCATAGGATCAACTGGTGACTGGAAATTTTATCCTTGTAATGTTTTTTGGATTTCAAATAATGTTTCATTCTACAAATGATTTGAAAAGAAAAGAAAAAAAAAGAAAAAAGAAAGAAAAGAAAAGAAAAGAAAAAGAAAAAGAACATGAAAAAATGAAAAGAGAATAAAAGAGGGCATAAAAGAAAATAAATAAATCCCCATGCAATAGCAATGACTTGATCCATACATCTTAAACATGGCCAAGTCTTTTTGAATTTATGTGGGTACGATTAGTGAATAAGCTTGGCTAAACTGTTCAATATTAGCCAAGCAATTAGGTTAGTTAGTGAATAAATTTGATCAGATTGTTCAATTCCAATCAAACAGCCCCAAGATAGAGTAAATTTCTTAGCCCAACAGTATAATCTAGGCTAAATGTGTAGGTAGCCATGATAGGACCTAGGTTAGCCAGCTTTTATTTCAATAAAATTGGTATGGTGTTCGATGAAAAGGCATGATTCTGATGTTTGAGGGGTTTTCCTGACCCCATGGTGACAAAAACAAAGTAAGCAGTGCACAAAACCCACAAAAATCACTAAGCCTAAGTTTTGTTGCACATATTAAATCGTGCCCGGAGAATAAAGAACGAGCTTAGATCGATGGTTGATCTAGTGGTGCGTAGATCAACAACTGACAGAGTTTTTCGGACCCCCACAACCGTTCTGCCTTTAACGATGAGGGGAGGGGTCCGGAATGGTGATTAATTAGTGTGCACAAATCTACAGTCATCCTGATAGCATGCAGATGGACGGTCTATAGGAGATTCCAGACCCCCTCGAATTTTCTACTTTTAACAGTGGGGGGTGGGGGGGGGTCCAGAATGAGGCAGTTTTTCTTGGCTGGCCCCATCCCAACGTGTCATCAACCTACTGCATCATGCCTCCTCCGCTCCAAAACCCCTTATTGTTTACTACCCTTCTGACATACCATGACTGCCTCATGTTGTCACATCCCACTACCTCCTCTAGCGAGTCTCGTCTCATAACTCTGTCAGTCCCTCCCCTCTGTTCACTCGTCACAAGTGACCTTGCGATCACCTATCTTCCAATCATCACCCTCCACTTCATCCTGGCACATTCGTCACCTGTCCTTTACCCGCCACCTCATACCTTAGGTGATTCGTTGACCATTTATTAAAGGCTAACATATCCGTTAGCCTGCTGATCTATCCCCCACGCCCAACGGATACCTGTTCACTCAAAACTAGCCTCTGTTTCACCATTTGCACACTGCTCACTCTCCCCGCACACAAGACAACTTGTTTCCCCTCACTGTTTCAGTCATCAACCCAGCCATACCCATTACCTACTAAATTTTCTTTTTTTTCTCAATTGTAGGTACCCTTTTGAAGTGATGGAGCCAAAGTCCAAAAGAACAGAGGCCAAGGAAAATCCTTTCTTCCCACCTCCTGTTGACCTCGACTAGATCCCATTAGCCAACAAGGATTATCTAATCTCAAAGATAAGGTGCTAGTTCAATTTCGCAGAATTGCAGTCATGGTTTTAAGACACATTCATAGATCAAAGCGATGAGATCAGGCTCTGGGAGTCCAATCTTCCTGTGTATCTCTTTCCCCAAGTCCACCATTTTCCTGAATTTTCCCTCAAGTGTCAGGTTGATTACCTCCCTGACCAGAGAGCCATAGTTTCATCATCTAGAGAAACTCTTTTCTTTATCACACTAGAGGCCATTGACCAGATGATGCAGATATCTAGAACCGAATCTGCCTCCCCTTTCAACCTTGAAATCCTAATAGAATTGTACTAGAACCTATCTTTTCCCAAAGAGCCCAGATTTTTTATCTTTTCCTCCCATAGGATGCTCAACTCCCCATGAAGAATCCCCCGTACCATTCCTCCCTTTTCTCAGAAAAGGGAAACCAAGTTATTTCATCACTTTGTTGTATTCTTGGCTATTTCTTAGACGAATGGGTGGATGAACCTATATTGGGTTTCCTATCCATTTTCTCTGCTGAGGAAAAGGCCACCATATAGTTCGACTACAACACTTTCCTGGCAGAAAACATCCATGAATAGCTTTCGAGATTCGCCATAGAGGGCATGTTCCGGTATTATTCAATACTTACTTACATGTACACCTTCTTTCAAGCAAAAATATTCTCCTTCCTGATGCAGAATATGGACAAGGATGACAAACCACAGGCTGTAACATCTTGGACTTCGCTACTTAGAAGGAACTCCACAGAGTTCAATTTCAAACAGTTCATCGAGCAGTTTTACCATCTGTTACACATTAAATTTACACACCCAGGTACCTTGCCCTAAGTTTCGTAAGTGTTATATAAGTGTCGCATACACCTTGACACCATAGAATAACCTATGTCACAATCCCTAGTTAATGTGGAGGAGGGATATATTACATGAAGGCCAAAATACCAAGTACACANTTGAAACATTTCCTCCTTAAAATCCTTGAGAGATATTTCCTCCCCAAAATCCTTAAGAGATATTTTCTCCTTAAATATCTTAGAGATCCCTTTCTTAGTGGATCTGATGAGAGATCCTCTCCATGGTGGTTAAGTCTCCAAATCCTATATAATGAGGGATTTCCATGGAGGAAGGGGAATGAAAAGTATTGTGAAGCATCTGACTTATGATCTCATGAGGAATATGTCATCTGGAACATCATCATTCTGTGCATGGACTATTTAAGAAAGGGTTTGGACAAGGGGAACTTGATGAAGCTGTTGCACTCACATCTAAGGTTGTAAGTTTTCTTCATTGTTGTTCTCATTAATATAATATGGTTGGACTGTTTCTTTCAAGTCTGTGTTTGATGTCACATGAACTTGTCTCTAATAGATAGATCTATTTTGAGCTAATCTCAGTAAAGTAGGAAGCTGGTTGTATCTTTGTTTGTCTACAGGACTTATCGAGGAGTTTAATATTGGAGCTCAACTCAGACTGTGCAGGGAAAAACACCGGTAAAAAGGTACTTATTTTCTCCTTCCTCCTCACACATTAGTTTATCTAGATCTAAAAGGAATTTAGTGTCCATGTTAAGCACCTTCTGTCTTAAGAGTTAAGAATCTAGCTCTTAAGAGGAGATCTACCTGTCCACAGGGAGATTTTCCTACAACACCATCCAGCGGTGAGCATGATCAGTGGTAGACCAGAGCCTAGAATAAATGAGGAGATATAGATAATATTGCACCTCTCGGACCTTGCAAAGACTAGAGATTGGTACCTGTATCAAGATCACATAGAAATCAGAATATACGGGTGTGAGTTAGATCCCTACAAACTACCCAAGTATTTTCCTATTAGGATTTTTGCCCTGGAGTATATAAGACAAGTGATAAATTCAGATGATACACACTTTGTGTCTCTGAAGAAGAAACAATAGCTGGGGATTAAGGGGCAGATAGGATCATTTATTTGCAACATTTGAGCTGTCGGGGAAGAGGCAAACAAGCTATTGAAGGAAATGAAGTTTGACACAATTTTCCTATAGCACTACGATCCATGTGGGATCATCTCAGAGATGAGAGTGAAGAATAAAAATAACCCATATGTTCATACACCCAAGACCAAGATACAAAAGTTTGTGAATCAAACACAGTGGGAGGTGAACACTCTGGAAGAGGTAGAACAACAATCTCCTTCAATTATTCTCTCGCAAACAACCACACCACAGGTACCAAAGGAGAAAATACCCATAAAGGATACTTCCCCTTCAGTCACAGAAGTCTCGGCTCAGGATTTCCAGGTACACACCAAAAGGAAAAAAGCCAATCATACGACTGAAACGACTAGTGAAAATGAAACCCATTCCACTACAGTTAAGAAAGGTGATCATTCACCTCTTATCTCAATAAACCAGTGATCATGTCTACTTCTTCATCCAAGAAGAAAACTGACACTTCACTAGTCAACTAGCCAAATCAAGGAGGTACAAAATTGAGTATTTTTGAGAAATACGATATGATCAAGAAGAAGAATCAGATTCTGACCAACAACACCTACGCTCAATTTTGGAAGCAAACGTCCATGGCACAGCACAGACTATTATCATCTTTTGATACAAAGAAAGGCATAATGCACATGGCCTTTTTGCAGGCACAAGTGACCGATCCAAAAGCAATAGCTGATTAAAAAAGGGGAATGTTTGAGTTCAACACCAGAGATGTACATCCATCCGATCAGATGGATCTACACAGGAAAATGGGAGAAATGGTTTTCTCTACATTAGAAAATTCTTCTACTACTTCTGCTAAGTTACAGGTTTCTCTGAACAATGTTTAGACCCAATTAAAGTTGGAGAATATATCATCTTTTGCAAAGGATAACAAAATTAAGTCCCTAGAAGAATTGGTGATGAAAATTGGGTACAACCCCTCGAATGTGAAAGTAGCTGAGGAGATTCTCAAGAAAAAGAACGCTGACATAGAAGCTCTGAGAAAGCAACTGAGACTTCCACCTACAGAAGACTCACAGGCCAAAGAGATGGCTGAGACAGAAAACGAAAAGGAAGAGATGCTCAAGCTGATCATGGAACATAATGCTCAGATAAAAGAGATGGAAGTAGAGTTGGAGAGGTTGGTAAAGGAAAAGGAACAGGAAACACCTATGGAAGACATTCCACTGAGTGTAGTTCCTCTGACACGAGTTAACACGATGACAACATCTATTACCACCACTGCAGAACTTCCATCAGCTATCCCAGTGATAGTTTTTAGGACATCTGAAACCTTAGCAAATTCAATGGAGGATATGACCCTACAAGGAACAAAAATCAGCAGACTGAAAAAAGAGGTTGAGAATCTCTAGGAGATCAAAGCCTCCTACCAAACAAGTTTCAACATTGAAAGGAAAACATATGAAAAACTCACGCAGGAAATACAGTAGCTGCAAAAGGAAATAGTGGGAGGCAAAACACTGGCAGAAGCCAAGGAGAACATTTCGATCGATATCTCCAAGTCCATAAATGAAATATGGCCTATGGTGCAAATCATGTTCGAGAAAAATGAACTGGTGCTGAGGAGAAGATAGGCTATCGACAAGATAAAAGGAGAGTTGGGGGAAATTCCCACTGAAGTGAACGAAATCATTCGATTTCTAAATTTGAAGACCAGGGAAGAGCTAGAAGACATGAAAATCAAAGACAGGACAGAAACCATCCTTGAAGTCAAGAGGGTCCTGACCAAAAGGGGGTTGATGTTGCAGCTGGAGGAGAAAGTCCAGAACATGGATATCAGAGTTCAAAGGTTCTTTAGTAAGATTGATTGCTTACAAAAGAAAGGCCTTCCTGGTTTAATGGTTTTGAATGAAAATCTCATGACCCTTCCAGACTACAAGCAGAATATAGCTACAGTGGCCAAGGACAGTTCCAAGTTCTCGAGGATATAGGGCAGTATAATAGGCAAGGCATTCTTGGAGACTTTGCAGCCAGACCTTTCATAGGATTCATAGGATTCCTGAATTCCTGCGTGTTAGTTGTTGGTGAAGTTTTTCTCTCCTTTTGTTGAATGTTTCTCTCTCATAGTTATCATTTTGTTTTCTAATCTGATCATTTGAAAGGAGTTAAAGTTGCAAAATTTACCTTTGTGTACTCCATTTTCTAGATTTTAAATATCTTAATGTTTATCTTCTAATGTTACAATAAGGAAATTCTGAATTGCTTCGTTACTATAACTGATAGTCTCACCTTCTTTTTTCTATCGATCACCTTATTTATAAAGAATCCAATAGTTGCACTATCTCGCCCTATGAAAAGAATCTTTATGAGTTGTTCTTTGATCTCTACCTTTATAAAATAGACCCCATAGCCCAATGGAAGCGTAAACCCTATTTCAGCCAATTTACAAAATCAAACAACACGGTCTTATTTATTTAACTAGCCTAATATCTGAAAACTAAAACAAAGTTAAATCTTATAGAGAGATCCCTCTCTGAAACTGGCAAGGCTAGATCCCAGTTTTGAAGTGGTGGGATAATGTTTCCTTTGATAAATTCCTTCTAACTTTCCGACAACCTCTGGGAATTTACAGAGAGATAACATAAATGGCGACCATACTGGGGAAGAACTAAACAAACTTTCAATCACACATTTTCTTTCCCCTAGTTAAGAGAACTTTATTTCTGAATGAATGATCAAAATATATATTGAAAGAGATAATGTTTAGAGGTTGTTAAAAGTTGTATATATTAGTCTAGGTTTTATAAAAAATTAAAAAATATGGCTCCTAAGAGAACTTACACCAGAGCCCACCCCGATCCAAAACTTGTAACAACAATAGACAATCCAGAAGTATTACTCAGGAAGAAAAACCTTGCAGAAGGTTCTGGTAGTCACAAACCTCTTCACAGATCTCCTTCTCTTCTAGAGAATATGGTTTCCCTTCAGGATCTCGAGTTTGATACCTCCTTTGAACAAACCCATTTTAGAACAAAATCCGACAACTTTGTGACTAAAACTGTTTTAGATCAAACCATCTTGCAACCCCGGATCCTTGAAATACTCTCTCCCAGGGTAGACTTTGATCACAAATTTCTTCAGGAATTTGATAAGTTAGAAGACTTAGTGGCAAACCTTGACCAAGCATTAAACCAAGCTCACTTCTAACAGACAGTTGAACTTTTTGCCTTGACTTTTGTTGTAGCTTCTGTTAAGCCGAAACTAGCCCACTCAGTTTCTCCCAGCCCCTCATCTTCCACAGCTTCTGTCACTTCCCCTCCTATCATGAAAATCATCTTTCAACCTCCTCCACCCATCATGGCAGCCAGATATGCTCCCTTGGTGTTGGTCACTCCCTTACATGCCATGCCCCAAGACTATCAAACCAGACTGCCACAGTTTGATGGCACTGGGCCCCTTAATGCTCAACAACATGTTGACAAAATGAATGACTATTTTTATTTGCAGGCAGGAGATGAAGCTGACGTTCAAATGAGACTCTTTACATAGAGTCTGACTAGGGATGTTAAAAAATGGTTCAAAGCCTTACACCATGTTTTTGTGGTTGACCTTGCCACTTTTCAAATAATTTTTATGGACAGATGGGAGGTAAATAAAAATCCTCTCCAGATCTTGTCAGAATATGAAAACATCAGAAGGAACCTAGGAGAGACAGTGCATGACTACTGCACCCGCTTCAACAACCTGTATAATGCAATTCCGACAGACATCAAACCACCTCAAGGGTTGGAATTAATCAAGTTCCCTGATGGTTTTGATGTTGATATGTCATATCAGTTAAGGTAAAGAGCTCCACCACTCTCGAGGACATGCAGAAAAGTGCAATAAGCATAGAAGCCAACCTGTTAGCTAGAAGGGCCAAGCAGAGGATAGAAAGGAGGGTCACGATTAAAGAGGATCCTTCCACTTCCTCCTCATATGAAAAATTGAATTCCTTAGCCATAACGATGGAGAGGATGATGGAAAGACTTACCATAGATGATAGAAATCCTCCTAGGGAAAACCAAGCTTCTCCTCATATTCGGAATCTAAACTTCAGATAAATCCCCCCCAGATCAGGCAAAGAGATCCTAGGGATCAAAGAGAACAAAGGGGTCCTGATCAGCAGATTAGACCTCCTATACAGGAGAATTACGCTGATGATGGGGAGGAGATCATCAAAGAATTGGACAACACTCATATAAAACTCATGGGAGTTCACGATGATAACTCCATATTCCTTACTCAGGAAGAGCAAGAAATTTTTCTTCTCTCGCAAACACAGGTGAACGAGGAAGTAGAGGAAATAGAATAGAAGGCATTTGAAAATTCCATAATGGAGGTACACAGACAGTACAACCTAAGAAGCAAGAAAACGAGTGACAATCCTCCGAAGAAATTTTATGAAACGAAGAAAGTATTTGAGACCAAGAAAACCACAGAAGCTCCTCCCAAGAAAGTTCCTGAGAGGAGTAACATCGAATCTCCTGCAAAAGGAAAAACTACAATTTTACAAAGATCAAATCAGACTAAAGTTTCATCAACTAGTCAACCAAGTGCTTCTACCCAGAAGACCATGGTAGACAAATAAGACATGCAGATCTTAAGCAAAGCTTCCACTACTTTCATCCTTGAAGGGGAATTAGCCAAATTGAATATTCCCATTCCTCTCTCTGAGATGATGAGTAAGAATTCTTATAGGTCGCAGGTGATCAAATCATTGAGCATCGAGCTAGAGATAGGAACAAAGGCCTTAACTGTTGAATTAGCAAATCATTCTGATATGGTAAATATTACTGATGACTAGCCTGAGCTCCTCTTTGGCCCTAAATTCAATGGTCAGGTTGATACCGGTGTCGACGCCCCTTTCTACATCAGCTTGAATATTCATGAAGTGATTTTACATAATTCTATGTTGGATTCAGGCACCTCCCACAACCTGATGCCCAAAGATGTGATGGAGAAGTTGGGACTTGAGGTCAACTGACCCTACAAAGACTTGCATTCCTTTAACTCTAGAAAGGTTAGATGTATAGGGATGATTAAATATCTATGTATCACTTTAGTTCAAATCCCAGCAAAGAGCATGGTGATGGATTTCATGGTTGCAGACATTCCTCAAATACGGTATGCTATTATCCATATCCTGGGGAGAAAAATTGAAAGGAACTCTGCAGCTAGATATGTCTTATGCCACTGTCCCAGTTTTTGGACAATAGAGGAGACTGTATAGGGAGACTCTGATGAAGTACATGGTTAGCAGTCAGGAAAAACCGCATAACTATCCGCTATACTCTGCACATTCTGACCTGGATTCTTTCATTTTGTATAATGATGGTGATTTGGAAGGACAAATTGCTCAGCTAGAAGATGACTCACCCGATCCGAAATAGTATAAAAAAATCACTGAGGTGAGAAATACTGCAATTGTAGGAAGTGAGGAGCTGCCAGCAGAGTTTTGGAGCATGGATTTTGATGGAGCTGTGAGCAAGGAGGGAGATAGAGTTGGAGTTTGGTTACAAAATCACAAATCAAAGTACTCAGAGAACCACTCTTACAAACTGAATTTCCAGTGCACTAACAACATAGCTGAGTACGAAGCTTTGATGCTCGGCCTGAAACTACTGAAGAGGGTTGGTGCCAAAAAAATTATGGTAAGAGGTGATTCTGAACTGATTATCAAGAAAATTAAAGGTGAGTATGAAACAAAACATCCCAGACTTAGAGCTTATAGGAATGATGTTTTGGATGCTCTTCAATGTTTTACTAAAATCAATTTGCAGGTGATGTCCATGGGACATAACATACTAGCATATGGGCTAGCTACGCCAGCAACTACGTGCAAGATACCTTTTCGTCCCACTCGCCAATACATAGTAGAGGTGAAGTGCAGACCAACTGTCCTGGACAACATCAGATACTGGCAGGTATTTGGGAATGGCGATCAAATTGAATACTTCCTACAATGTAAGAATGATTTCGAATGTACAAATATAGATTTAGAGAACAAGGATAGAAATGTAAATAAATCATTTTTTGAAAATGGTAGTGTAAATAAAGTAGACTCAGACGAAATAAATGAAAATGATGAAGATTTTGATGTTCTGCATTTGAAAATTAATGTGTTACCTAGAGGTTTGGTTCCATTAGAAGACCTTTTTATTTTAACGATGTAGTGAAAAATCCAAAATTGAAGCTAGTGGTAAAGAGGTCGAAGAATGCAACATAGGAACAGAGGAGAATACCAAGATGATAAAACTTTCCAAATCTTTACCCCCTGAGCAGAAATGCAAATACATTGAACTTTTTAAGGAATATATAGACGTGTTTGCTTGGGGTTATGAAGATTTGAAAGCTTATGACACAAGTATCATATAGCATAGGATCCCAATAAAAGAAGATCAAAAACCTTTCAGACAAAAACCTAGGAGAATAAATCCCAAGTTACTCCCCTTGATAGAAAAAGAGATTAAAAAAATGTATGATGCCAAGATCATAGTTCCCTTAAGATTTTCCAAATGGGTTTCTAATCAGGTTCCTACCAGAAAGAAGACTAGCGAAATCAGGCTTTGCATTTATTTATGAAACCTGAACAAAGTCTCCCTCAAAGACAACTACCCTTTGCCTAAAATGGACCACATCTTACAGAAAGTAGTTGGGGCCAGTAGGATATCTTTACTAGACGGATTCTCAAGCTATAACTAGGTTCTTATTCATCTAGACGATCAGAAGAAAACAACTTTCACCACTCCCTAGGGAACCTTCATGTATGTGAAGATGCCCTTTGGCCTAATGAACGTTAGGGACACCTTCCAAAGAGAAATGGACATTGCTTTTGTGGATGAGATCAGTAGGTTTATAGTCATTTATCTAGACGACGTGACAGTCTACTCCCAATCTAACGAGGAACATTTACAGCATCTCAGATGAGTGTTTGAGAAGTGAAAAAAATTTGGGATCTCCTTGAATCCCAAGAAATTATTTTTTGGATTAGAAGAAGGTAAGTTGTTGGGACACATAATCTCTAAGTATGAAATTAAAATAGATCCCAACAGAATAGAATCCATCCTGAAACTGGAACACCCTAGGAACATTAAAGAGCTACAATCCTTCATCGGCAAAATAAACTTCCTGAGAAGATTCATACCCAACCTGGTAGAGCTTCTCAGGAACATCACAAACATGTTGAAAAAAGACACAAATATAAAATGGAACACTGAATCCAACCAGTCTTTTGAGCAGGTTAAGCATGCACTCACACAAGATCTAGTTTTAATCAGCCCAGACTTCACCAAAGATTTTTACCTTTTCTCTTTTGCATCTGAACACACCATCGCAGTAGTATTACTGCAGAAAAATAACGAAGGGTACGAATAGCCCATAGCATTTTTCAGCAAATCTCTGCGAGACGCTGCGTTGAATTATAAGATAATGGAAAAACAAGCTTTTGCTCTAGTGAAAGCCATAAAGGATTTTAGAGTCTATATTCTCCATGCCCACACAATTGTTTATGTTCCAAATGCAGTGGTAAAGGATATTCTAACTCAAGATAATCCATATGGTAGAAGAGGAAAGTGGATTGTTGTCATTCTGGAATATGATTTAGAGATTAAGCCTACTAAACTGATCAAAGTTCAAGGTCTAGCAAAGTTGATGGATGAATCCAATTTCCATGCTTTAGATATTAATTTCTTGGTTGTAGTTGATGAATAGGAAGAGCATGTGACTCCAAGCGTGAAAGAGGTATTTATGAACTCTCCATGGTACGCAAACCTCATTTTTGTACTTCATAACTTACAAGCTCCTCCTGGTTTAACTAAAACTAAAGCCATATTTTTTAAACTGAAAGCATTGAAATTTGTATTCTAGAAGGTAATCTTTACTGGAAAAATCTTGCAGGTATTTTTCTTAATTGTCTGTTAAAAGACGAAGATGACAAAGTTCTGCAAGATTTTCATGTAGGAGACTACGGTGGACATCTAAGTTGGAAGACAACAGCCAATAAGATCCTCAGAGCGGGATTTTATTGGCTCACATTGTTTGTTGATGTACACCAAAAGGTTACCTCATTCCATAAATGTCAAGTGCTTGAAGGAAAAAAGAAGCTCCTACCTTTTCCCCTAAAACCCATCTCAGTTGAAGCTCCTTTCCAACAATGGGGATTAGACTTCATTGGAGAGATACACCCTCCTTCTTCGAGCCAACACAGATGGATCCTCATTGCGATAGATTATTTCACAAAGTGGATCGAAGTTGTACCATGCAGGCAAGCTACTGACTTTGTTATCATTAAATTTCTGGAAAATAATATTTTGTCTCATTTTGGATGTCCCAAGAAAATCATAACTAACAATGCAGCTGCTTTCCGATCCAAAAATCTCATAGATTTTTGTAGCCAGTATCACATTACTTTGGGACACTCCACAACTTATTACCCCAGGGTAATGGGCTAGTTGAGTCCTCCAATAAAACACTGGTGAATATCATTAAGAAGATGCTACAAGAAAATAAGAAGTCCTGGCATAATAAGCTGGTTTTTTCACTTTGGTCCGACAGATTAACCACCAAGAGAACAATTGGTATGTCTCCATACCAATTGGTTTATGGCACTGAAGCGGTTTTCCCTACCTCTTTGGGGGTCCTTGTCATGAAACTGTTGCAAGAGATGCAAGATGAACCAAATGATTCCCAAAGGAGAATAAATCAGATGATAAATTTGCAGCAGTCCAGGGAAGAAGTATATAACAAAACCTAGGTCATCCAGGAAAACATCAAAAAGATTTTTGACAGAAGAACTAAAGAAGATGATTTTGAGATAGGTGATTTGGTACTGAGGTGGGATTCTAAGAATGAAGATAAGGGAAAACATGGAAATTTTGATAGCTTATGGAAGGGCCCTTACATGATTCAGGCATTCAGAGGAAATAATTCTTTTCTACTCAAGAACAGTGATGGAACAGACCTGCCAGGTGGACCTGTGAATGACAGGATGTTGAAACATTATTCACCACCTCAATAAAGGCATTTGCCACACATTTCCATTTTACAAACCATTTATTTTACTTGTAGTTTACGAGTGGGTGACTTGATCAGATGGTTGAAGCCCACAGAGAAGGCCCTAAGCCATTGAACAATGTTACCAAAGTTTCAAAATAAAGCAAATCATATAGCAGAAGAATCTCTAGAGAAGACCTTTCAAGACATCAGGAAGCAGGATTCTTAGCACTTCACAAGGAGAGTACCATCCCCAAGTGGAGCCACTGTTATAACCCTATAATTCATAAGATCAATTGGTGACTGGAAATTTTATCCTTGTAATGTTTTTTGGATTTCAAATAATGTTTCATTCTACAAATGATTTGAAAAGAAAAGAAAAAAAAAGAAAAAAGAAAGAAAAGAAAAGAAAAGAAAAAGAAAAAGAACATGAAAAAATGAAAAGAGAATAAAAGAGGGCATAAAAGAAAATAAATAAATCCCCATGCAATAGCAATGACTTGATCCATACATCTTAAACATGGCCAAGTATTTTTGAATCTATGTGGGTACGATTAGTGAATAAGCTTGGCTAAACTGTTCAATATTAGCCAAGCAATTAGGTTAGTTAGTGAATAAATTTGATCAGATTGTTCAATTCTGATCAAACAGCCCCAGGATAGAGTAAATTTCTTAGCCAAACAGTCTAATCTGGGCTAAATGTGTAGGTAGCTATGACAGGACCTAGGTTAGCCATCTTTTCTTTCAATAAAATTGGTATGGTGTTCGATGAAAAGGCATGATTCTAATGTTTGAGGGGTTTTCCTGAGCCCATGGTGACAAAAGCAAAGGAAGCAGTGCACAAAACCCACAAAAAGCACTAAGCCTAAGTTTTGTTGCACATATTAAATCATGCCTGGAGAATAAACAACGAGCTTAGATCGACGTTCGATCTAGTAGTGCGTAGATCAACAACTGACAGAATTTTTCAGACCCCAACAACCGTTCTGCCTTTAACGATGAGGGGAGGGGTATAGAATGGTGATTAACAAGTGTGCACAGATCTACGGTCATCTTGATAGCATGCAAATGGACAGTCTATAGGATATTCCAGACCCCCCATGCAAATGGACAGTCTATAGGATATTCCAGACCCCCTCGAATTTTCTACTTTTAACAGTGGGGGGGTCCGGAATGAGGCAGTTTTTCTTGGCTGGCCCCATCCCAACGTATCATCAACCTATTGAATCGTGCCTCCTCCGCTCCAAAACCCCTTACTGTTTACTACCCTTATGACATACTTTCACTGCCTCGTGTTGTCACATCCCACTACCTCCTCTAGCAGGTGTCGTCTCATAACTCTGTCAGTCCCTCCCCCCTGTTCACCCGTCACAAGTCACCTCACGATCTCCTATCCTCCAATCATCGCCCTCCACTTTATCATGGCGCATTCGTCACCTGTCCTTTACCTGCCACCTCATACCTTAAGTGATCCGTTGGCCATTTATTATAGGCTAACATATATGTTATCCTATTGATCTGTCCCCCGTGCCCAACGGATACCCGTTCACTCAAAACTAGCCTTTGTTTCACCATTTTCACACTACTCGCTCTCCCCGCACACCAGACAACTTTTTCCCCTCACCGATTTAGTCATCAACCCAACCATACCCATTACCCACTAACGTTTTGTTTTTTTTCAATTGCAGGTACCCTTTTGAAGTGATGGAACCAAATTCCAAAAGAACAGAGGCCGATGAAACTCCTTTCCTCCCACCTCCTGTCAATCTCGACCGAATCCCATTATTCGATAATGATTATCTAATCTTAGAGACAAGGTGCGATCTCGATTTCATAGAATTGCAGTCATGGTTTAAAGACACATTCATATATCAAAGCGATTATACCAGTCTCTGGGAGTCCAATCTTCCTCTATATCTCTTTCCCCAAGTCCACCATTTTCCTAAATTCACCCTCAAGTGTCAGGCTCATTACCTCCCTGACCAGAGAGCCATAATTTCATCATCTGGAGAAACTCTTTTCTTTATCACACCAGAGGCCATTGATCAGATGATGTAGATATCTAGAACCAAATCCACCTCCACTTTCAACCTTGAAATCCTAACAGAATTGTACCAGAACCTATCTTTTCCCCAAAGAGCCCAGATTTTTGAGATTTTCCTCCCACAAGATGCTCAACTCCCCAAGAAGAATCCCTCGTACCATTCCTCCCTATTCTCAAAAAAGGGAAACCAAGTTATTTCATCACTTTGTTGTCTGCTTGGCTATTTCTTAGACGAATGGGTGGATGAACCTATATTGGGTTTCCTATCCATTTTCTCTGCCGAGGAAAAGGTCACCATCCAGTTCGACTACAGCACTTTCCTAGCAGAAAAAATCCAGGAACATCTTTCAAGATTTGCCACAAAGGGCATCTTTTGGTATTCTTCAATACTGGCTTACATGTTCACCTTCTTTCAAGCAGAAAGATTCTCCTTCCTGATGCAGAAAATGGACAAGGACAACAAACCACACGCTGTAACATCTTGGACTTCACTACTCATAAGGAACTCCACAGAGTTCAATTCCAAATAGTTCATCGAGCAGTTTTACCATCCAGCAATGAGCATGCTTAGTGGTAGACCAGAGCCTAGAATAAATGAGGAGATCTAGAGAATATTGCACCTCTCCGACCTCGCAAAGACTGGAGATTGGTACCAGTATCAAGATCACACAGAAATCAGAATATACGGGTGTGAGTTAGCTCCCTACAAGCTGCCCAAGTATTTTCCTGTTAGGATTTTTTCCATGGAGTATATAAGACAAATGATAAATTCAGATGATATACACATTGTGTCTCTGAAGAAGAAACAATAGCTAAGGATTAAGGGGCAGATATGATCTTTTATTTGTAACAACCGAGATGCCAAGGAAGGGGCAAACAAGCTATTGAAGGAAATGAAGTTCGACACAAGTTTCATGTGGCTCTATGATCTGTGTGGGATCATCTTGGAGATGAGAGTGAAGAATAAAAATATCCCATATGTTCATACAACCAAGACCGAGATAGAGAAGTTTGTGAATCAAATGGAGTGGGAGGTGAACACTCTAGAAGAGGTAGAACAACAGTCTCCTTCAGTTATTATCTCGCAAACAACCACACCACAGGTACCAAAGGAGAAAAGACCCAGAAAGGATACTTCCCCTTCAGTCACAGAAGTCTCGGCTGAGGATTTCTAGGTACACACCAAAAGGCCAAAAGCCAGTCATACGAATGACACGACTAGTGAAAAGGAAACCCAGTCCACTACAGTTAAGAAAGGCGATCATTCACCTCTTATCTCAAGCAACTAGCAGATCATGTCTAATTCTTCATCGAAGAAGCAAACTAACACTTTACTAGTCAACCAGCCAAATCAAGGAGGTGCAAAATTGAGTATTTTTTAGAAATATGATATGATCAAGAAGAAGAATCAGATGTTGACCAGTAGCACCTATGCTCAATTTTGGAGGCAAGCGTCCATAGCACAACATAGACTGTTATCATCTTTTGATACAAAGAAAGGTAGAATGCACATGGCCTTTTTGCAGGCACAAGTGCCTGATCCAAAAGCAATAGCTGATTACAAAAGGGCAACGTTTGAGTTCAACACCAGAGATGTACATCCAACCGATCAAATGGATCTACACAGGCAAATGGGAGAAATGGTTTTCTCTACATTGGCAAATTCTTCTACTACTGTTGGTAAGTTACAGGTTTCTCTAAACATTGTTCAGACTCAATTAAAGTTGGATAAGATATCATCTTTTGCAAAGGATAACATAATTAAGTCCCTAGAAGAATTGGTGTTGAAAATTGGTAACGACCCCTCAAATGTGAAAGCAATTGAGGAGTTGCTCAAGAAAAAGAATGCTAACATAGCAGCTCTGAGAAAGAACCTGAAACTGCCACCTACATAAGACTCACAGGCCAAATAGATGGCTAAGACAGAAAATGAAAAGGAAGAGATGCTCAAGCTGATCATGGAATAAAATGCTCAGATAAAAGAGATCGAAGTAGAGTTGGAGAGGTTGGTAAAGGAAAAGGAACAGGCAACACCTATGGAAGTCATTCTACTAAGTGCAGTGCCTTTGACAGGAGTTAACATGATGACAAAATCTATTACCACCACTCCAGAACTTCCATAAGTTATCCCAGTGACAGTTTCTGGGACATTTGAAACCTTAGCAAAGTCAATGGAGGATATGACCCTACAAGGAACAGAAATCAATAGACTGAAAAAAGAGGTTGAGAATCTCTAGGAGCTCAAAGCCTCCTACCAGACAAGTTTCAACATTGAAAGGCAAACATCCAAAAAACTCAAGCAGGAAATACAGTAGCTGCAAAATAAAATAGTGGGAGGCAACACACTAGCAGAAGCCAAGGAGAACATTTGGATAGATATCTCCAAGTACATAAATGAAATATGGCCTATGGTAAAAATCATGTTCAAGAAAAATGAACTAGTGTTGAGGAGAAAGCAGGCTATCGACAAGATAAAAGGAGAGCTGGGGGAAATACCCACTGAAGGGAATGAAATCATTTGATTTTTTAATTTGAAGACCAGGGAAGAGATAGAATACCTAAAAATTGAAGACAAGACAGAAACCATCCTCGAAGTCAAGAGGGTCCTGACCAAAAGGGGGTTGATGTTGCAGCTGGAGGAGAAAGTCCAGAAGATGGATATCGGAGTTCATAGGTTCTTTAGTAAGATCAATGCCTTACAAAAGAAAGGACTTTCTAGTTTAATGATTTTGAATGACAAGCTCATGACCCTTCCAGACTACAAGCCAAAGATAGCTACTATGGCCAAGGACAGTTCCAAGTTCTCGAGGATACATGGTAGTATAACAGGCAAGGCATTCTTGGATACTTTACAGCCAGACCTCAGTATACAGCATGAAATAAAATGTATTTTCATAGTCAAGCCAACTTTTTCCAAGTATACAGAAACGAATGAAATATACTGGAGACTGCTCAAAGTCACCATTCCCAGTCAGCTAAGATGGGAAGAGTTGTGCAATTTGATCAAGTAGGAGATGAGGTGTACAATTTGTGTCAGCAAGTGGATCAATCAAATTCACGTGAATGACTCACCAACGGCCTTCCCCAGAATCAGTATGAAGAATTCGAGACATCATCGATAGTTCCTAAAGTTTTGTATCTTGTTAGCTAGTTAGTTAAATTTATAATCTGCCACGTCCTGATCATTAATGACAGGGTTGTTTGTAATTTTGGTTATAAATACTTCAAACTTTGAAGTACTGAGGGTTTCTTTTTACGCCCTAGCAAGATGTAAGCACTATAATTGTTTTCAAGAGATCTTCTAGTAATATAAAGAGACGTTTCAAAGTATTCCTGCGTGTTAGTTGTTGGTGAATTTTTTCTCTCCTTTTGTTGAATGTTTCTCTCTCATAGTTATCATTTACCTTTGTGTACTCCGTTTTCTAGATTTTAAAGATCTTAATGTTTATCTTCTGATGTTATAGTAAGGAAATTCTTAATTGCTTCGTTACTATAACTGATAGTCTCACCTTCTTTCTTCTATCCATCACCTTATTTATAAAGAATCCAATAGTTGCACTATCTCGCCCTGTGAAAAGAATATTTATGAGTTGTTCTTTGATCTCTAGCTTTATAAAATAGACCCCATAGCCCAATGGAAGCGTAAAACCTATTTCATCCAATTTTCAAAATCAAACAACACAGTCTTATTTATTTAACTAGCCTAATATCTGAAAACTAAAACAAAGATAAATCTTATAGATAGATCCCTCTCTAAAAATGACATGGCTAGATCCCAGTTTCGAAGTGGTTGGATAACGTTTCCTTTCATAAATTCCTTCTACCTTTCCGACAACCTCTTGGAATTTATAGAGCGATAACACCACCTTCTCGTTTACATGGGTCAGTGGGATGGCCTCTGCCCATTTCATGAAATAATCAGTGGCGATAAGTATTTACTTATGTTGTTTTGAAGAACTCGGTGTACTTTATCCTATGATATATAACCCCCATTGCTCAAAATGACTAGAGACGGTCATCAATTGGAGTGGGAAAGATGCTCTCTTTTCCCTCCCAGCGCTTATTTGACAAGATTTACAGTTTCTAGTGTATGTGTGAGTGTATTTGAACAAAGTGGGCCAATAATATCCCGCTCTCAGTATCTTATGAGTGGTGGTATTTCCTGCAAAATGTCCACCGGTAGGGCCATCATGGAGCTCCTTCATAATGTTTTCTGCATCTCCATGTTTGAGACATCTTAAAAGTACCCCATCATAATTAACCTAGAAGAGTACTGAATTTATGAGGCGATATTGGGCAGATTTTAACCTGAGAGCTCTGTTTTCCCTAGAGTTTAAGTTTTCAGAGAAAGTCCCATGATGCAGGAGATAATTCAATTTCTCATACCAAGACTCTTGTCCTAGGGAAATGTATGAAGCTTCACCACACCATAACCATTTCATTCTCCCATCCGGGGTCTGCATTTACTTGATCTTGAGATTCAGCTGCTAGTTTGCATAACCCTTGTCCTTTAACTAGTTTAGCAAGTTTTATATATAGATCAAGTTCTTGGACTACTTCCATCCAGGTCCCTCTTCTTTCCCCCATTTCCTGTTGAGTAAATAGGAATCAGAAGTCGAGGTGGGGCACAATTACTTTGGTATGGTTCTTGAAGATGTAAGATCTGAAATTTTTTACTGCCTTGTAGACCACATAAGTTTGTTTTTCTATAACATCGTAATTTAGTTCAAAACCTTGGATATTAGTGCTCATGAATGACACCGGGGCCTCATTGTTGTCATTACCCTTCTCAGTTAATATTGTGGCCAATGATTGGTCTGAGGTGAAAGTATAGAGGAAGAAATATTTGTTGAAGTCATACCTTCGCAAAACTGGGGCCTGAAATATTGCAGTCTTAATATTGTTGAAAGCCTTCTTTCGTTCATCATCCCACTTAAATTCAACATCTTTACGAATCATTTTTTGTAAGGGTTTGATATTTTCCACGAAATCAGGGGTGAATTTCCTCACAAAATTGATTTTCCCAAAGAATGATTGCATAGACTTTTTTTTGTGAGGTAATGGAAGCTAATATATAGCCTTAATGATCTATATGGATATCGGTGGCCACCCACCTTTTCCGACTGGCTCAAAACAATTTTCTGGCAAATTTGGCAATTTACTATTTTTAGCAGTTTTTAACTTCCAGGTCCATTTTTGAGGGCCCAAATGAAGGTTTTTCGAGATCAAGGTTCTCAATGATAGATGAAGGCATGATTGAGCCCCCAAAATGAATCTCCTCGATGATACCTTTCCAACAAGCTATCATGCGCCTAAAATGGAGATCGTATGCAAACGTTACGACCTCGGGAAGTTAATGTACTAACTTACCCAAACGGGGCCCACATGACTTTTAGTGCTTCATCTCCTAGGGTTAGGTTTTTGGATGTATAGGTTTTTTGGCATTCCCGTTTATTGTAAAAATGCCTTCAGAGCCTCATTGTAACCATCTTCTTGTGAATGCAAGTAGCCATCACATCTCTTCTCAGAGATAAACTGCCACCATTCTAGCGAGTCTTTCACTCTGTATTTTTACAGTCTCTGTACATTTCTTTCATTAATAGAAATCATGTATTATTGTATATATGTGCTTATGGTTGCATCTATGATACATTTCTGTTATATTATTGAATATCTGTGATATCTCTGTGCATTTCTTTATTATATATCTTCTCTCATTTCGTGCCGAAAATAATCCAGATCAGTGGTATCAAAGCAGGCTGTTCTTGATCATTTTTCAGTGCATGTCCCCGACAAGGTCTGAGTATAGAAAGTTGGGTTTTGAGCTTGTCTCTCTTGAGGAAAATCACTCTCGCACACCCAAGAAACCCTCAATGGTGGAAGAAAAATAAAATGACGGAGCAGATGATCCTATCAGTTTGTTGCTTGAGAAAGCTCTCACGCGACAGAGGGACGAAATGATGGAGAATTTTTTCCACATCCTTCAACACCTGTCGATAGCAACAGGCACATCTTCATCAAGCAGCCACTTTGGAGGCACCTCGCCTTTCAAGGTACAAGTTAATTTTGATATTCCTATATTTGAAGGATAGATAGATGCAAAATCCCTAGACAAATGGTTAAATCTGCTAGAAGGTTATTTCTCTGTTCACAAATTTTCTGACAAAGAAAAAATCACCTTCGCGCTCCTTAAATCTCTCCCCCATGTCAAACATTGGTGGGAAACTTATTGGGAGCAGAGTTCCACAGAGGAGTCTGAAATATATGGGCCCGATCCCACTTGGGATTTTTTTGTGGATGCGGTAAAGGAACAATATTACCCTTTTGACAACTATGAGGACCAGTACATGAGATGGACCACACTGCGGAAAGAGAGGGGCGAAGAAGTTATGGAGTTCACCAATACTTTCCATACCTTGTGCACCAAGCTGGGTATC
>SNQJ01S0015157.1:64439-103690 GCA_010110895.2 Picea sitchensis
GACTCCGAATGACATTTGGTTCTGAAATACCATGGGGCTCTACACAGATACATCCAAACTGAAATGGATTTTCTGGACATCTCATCACTCGGTGCTACCTATCAATATGTTGTTAAAATCAAGCAGAAATTTAAGCACCAGAAAAAATGGGAGTTTGGGTCTGCAAATCCGCAAAAACCAAAGTATGACAAAGACAGCCCTAACAAATAGTCTCCCGAAAACCAGTCCAAGACATAGGAAAAGAAGGGTCACGGGAAGACAAAGAAGGACACTGGAAAATGGTGCAATTTCCACAAAATCCCCTGGCACAACACCGATGAATGTTGCTCAAAACAGTCATTGCTGGCCGAGATCAAGGACAAGGAGCCGAACCCTGATTCAAAATCTGATTCTAAAAATGCTGGTAAAGGACATATCATTGATGCAGACCCCACTGCTATTGTCGCAACCACAACAATTCAACTAGAAGAACCAACAGATCCTGAAGAGGTGGAGCGCCTTTTTCATTCACAGATGTGGGTGAAGGGGACCCCATTTCATTTTATTGTTAATAGCGGAAGCTAGAAGAACCTCATCTCAGCAGAGGTTGTCAAACAGTTGGGATTGTCGACAACACCACACCCGCAACCATACAACATCGGTTGGCTTCGCCAAGGACGAGATCTTCATGTCAGCCAGAGGTATTATGTGATGTTTCCCCACTGTATGTGATGTTCTCTTGGGCCAGCCATATATGTGGAAGCACCATGCTATTTATGAGTCTCAACCTCATAGTGTCATCGTCACTTTGGGGGGTCATCTCTACAGAATACCAGAGGTAGTTCCCACTACTGTTCCACCTAAAAAGTGCAGCAAAGTATTATCTCATACTGCAAAATTTATCTTCTTCACAATCTGTTCAAAAGGAGAACAGAAGGACACTACAACCACTACAGCCTCGCCCCAAGCACCTTATATCCCACAGAAGTAGGTCGACAAGGATGCAAAAAAATGAAAAGATTCCTTCTGCACAACATCCTCTCATGTAGCCTGACTTGTTGAATAGCCTCAGCCTCAACAGCTTCATGACATATTTCCACAAACTGAGTAGCGCGACGTCTCCAGCAAGGCAAGTAGCTCACCAAGATGCAGATTTAGAAAACGCTTTTCCCTCTCCCCCGGGAACTCAACGCAATGGAGACCATTGCTTCCTAAGGAGGGAGGATTGATCCATGTGGATATTAGTGGCCACCCATCTTTTTTGACTGGCTCAAATCAATTTTCTGGCAAATTTGGCAATTTACTATTTTTAGCAGTTTTTAACTTCCGGGGCCATTTTGAGGGCTCAAATGAAGGTTTTTTGAGATCAAGGTTCTCAATGATATTTGAATGCATTATTGATCCCCCAAATGAATCTCCTCGATGATACCTTTCCAACGAGCTATCATGCGCCTAAAACGGAGATCGTATGCAAAAGTTACGACCCCGGGAAGTTAATGTACTAACTTACCCAAACGGGGCCCACATGACTTTTAGCGCTTCATCTCCTAGGGTTAGGTTTTGGGATGTCTAGGTTTTTTGGCATTCCCTTTTATTGTAAAAAGGCCTTCATAGCCTCATTGTAACCATCTTCTTGTGAATGCGAGTAGCCGTCACATCTCTTCTCAGAGATAAGCTACTACCATTCTAGCGAGTCTTTCACTCTGTATTTTTACAGTCTCTGTACATTTCTTTCCTTAATAGAAATTGTCTATTACTGTATATCTGTGTTTATGGTTGCATCTATGATACATTTTTGTTATATTATTGAATATCTACGATATCTCTGTGCATTTCTTTATTATATATCCACTCTCATTTCGTGCCAAAAATAATCCGGATCAGTGGTATCAGAGCAGGCTGTTCTTGATCATTTTTTCAGTGCATGTCCCCGACGAGGTCCAAGTATAGCAAGTTGGGTCTTGAGCTTGTATATCTTGAGGAAAATCACTCTCACACACCCAATAAACCCTCAATGGCAGAAGAAAAGAAAAACGACAGAGCAGACGATCCTATCAGTTTGTTGCTTGAGCAAGCTCTCACGCAACAGAGGGACGAAATGATGGAGAATTTTTTCCACATCCTTCAATGCCTGCCGATAGAAACAGATGCATATTCATCAAGCAGCCACTTTGGAGGCACCTCTCCTTTCAAGGTACAAGTTAATTTTTATATTCCTGTATTTGAAGGATAGATAGATGCATAAGCCCTAGACAAATGGTTAAATCTACTAGAAGGTTATTTCTCTGTTCACAAATTTTCCAACAAAGAAAAGATCACCTTCGCACTCCTTAAATATCTCCTCCATGTCAAACATTGGTGGGAAACGTATTGAGAGAAGAGTTCCATAGAGGAGTCTAAAATATATGGGGTTGATCCCACTTGGGATTTTTTTGTGGATGCGGTAAAGGAACAATATTACCCTATTGGCAACTATGAGGACCAGTACATGAGATGGACCACACTGCGGCAAGAGAGGGGCCAAGCAGTTCTGGAGTTCACCAATACCTTCCATACCTTGCGCACCAAGATGGGTATCAAAGACTCCGAACGAAATTTGGTTCTGAAATACCGTGGGGCTCTACACAGATACATCCGAACTGAAATGGATTTTTTGGACATCTCATCACTCGGTGCTACCTATCGATATGATTTTAAAATTGAGTAGAAATTTAAGCACCAGAAAAAATGGGATTTCGGGTCTGCAAATATGCAACAACCAAAGTATGACAAAGACATCCCTAACAAGTAGTCTCCCGAAAACCAGTCCAAGACACATGAAAAGAAGGGTCACGGGAAGACAAGGAAGGACACTGGAAAATGGTGCGATTTCCACAAAATCCCCTGGCACAACACCGATGAATGTCGCTCAAAATAGTCATTGGTGGCCAAGATCAAGGACAAGGAGCCGAACCCTAATTCAGAATCTGATTTTGAAAATACTGGTAAAGGACATATCATTGATGTAGACCCCACTGCTATTGTCACAACCACAACAATTCAACCAGAAGAACAAACAAATCTTGAAGAGGGGAGCACCTTTTTCATTCAAAGATGTGGGTGAAGGGGACCCCATTGCATTTTATTGTTGATAGCGGAAGCCAGAAGAACCTCATCTCAGTAGAGGTTTTCAAACAGTTGGGATTGTCGACAACACCACACCCGCAGCCATACAACATCAAGTGGCTTCGCCAAGGACGAGATCTTTGTGTCATCCAACAGTGTCGATTGTCATATGGCATCCAACCCTTCAAGGGTGAGGTATTATGTGATGTTTCCCCACTGGATGTCTGTGATGTTCTCCTTGGCCAACCATATATGTGGAAGCGCCATGTTATTTATGAGTCTCGACCTCGTAGTGTCATTGTCACTTTGGGGGGTCATCTCTACAGAATACCAAAGGTAGTTCCCACTATTGTTCCACCTAAAAAGTTCCGCAAAGTAGTATCTCACACTGAAAAATTTAGCTTCTTCACAATCTGTTCAAAAGGAGAACAGAAGGACACTACAACCACTACAACCTCACCCCAAGCACCTTCTATCCCACAAAAGTAGGTCGACAAGGCTACAAAAAAATGCAAAGAATCCTTCTGCACAAAGTCCTCTCATGTAGCCTAACTTGTTGAACAACCTCAACCTCAACAGCTTCGTGACAGACTTCCACAAACTGAGCAGTGCGACGTCTCCAGCAAGGCAAGCAGCTCACCAAGATGCAAATTTAGCAAACGCTTTTCCCTCTCCCCCGGGAACTCAATGCAATGGATACCATTTCTTCCTAAGGAGGGAGGATTGATCCAGGTGGATATTGGTGGCCACCCACCTTTTTCGACTGGCTCAAAACAATTTTCTGGCAAATTTGGCAATTTACTATTTTTAGCAGTTTTTAACTTCCAGGGCCATTTTGAGGGCCCAAATGAAGGTTTTTTGAGATCAAGGTTCTAAATGATAGCCAAAGGCATGATTGAGCCCCAAAAATGAATCTCCTCGACGATACCTTTCCAACGAGATATCATACGCCTAAAACGGAGATTGTATGCAAAAGTTACGACCCCGGGAAGTTAATGTACTAACTTACCCAAACAGGGCCCACATGACTTTTGGCGCTTCATCTCCCAGGGTTAGGTTTTTGGATGTCTAGGTTTTTTTGCATTCCCATTTATTGTAAAAATACCTTCAGAGCCTCATTGTAACTATCTTCTTGCGAATGTGAGTAGCCGTCACATCTCTTCTCAGAGATAAGCTGCCACCATTCTAGCAAGTCTTTCACTTTGTATTTTTACAGTCTCTATACATTTCATTCATTAATAGAAATCATGTATTACTGTATATCTGTGTTTATGGTTGCATTTTTTATACATTTCTGTTATATTATTGAATATCTATGATATCTCTATGCATTTCTTTATTATATCTCCACTCTCATTTCATGCCGAAAATAATCTGGATCACTTAATCCTTTCTGGATCTATGAGAATGCCTTCTTGAGATATAATTTGGCCTAACAACGTACCTTCTTCGACACTGAAAATGGTTTTCTTAGGGTTTAAGGATATACCTTACTTCCTACACCTTTCGAAAATCTGCGTTAAATGTTGGATGTGATCTTCTCTATTCTTTGAATACACAGTCACGTTGTCCAAGTAGACTACTACACACTTGTTGATTATTCCTCAAAATGCTACGTCCATGGACCTATGGAAGGTTTACCCTGTGTTGATTAACCCAAAGGGCATGCATTTATAAGCAAAGGTTCCCCACTTGGTTTGAAAGGTAGTTTTCAAGTAGTCTTCCTCTGAAACCAAAACCTTGTTGTAGCCCAAAAAACCATCCAATAAGGATAAAATATCAGAGCCAGACATGGTATGCAAGAGTTTCTCCATCGGTGGGACTGGGTAGTTGTCCTTTTCTGAAGCTTTGTTGAGGTTTCTAAAATCTGCGCATCGGCGAATCTCCCCATACTTTTTCCTTATAGGAACTAAATTTTCTACCCATGCAAAGTGTCTAACCTGGAAGATAATTTTGGCATCTAATAGTTTCTTTAACTCCTGACACATGAGAGGCTCCAGGGATGGGTGGTACTTCCAGAGCTTCTATTGGAAGGGTTTTACTTCAGGCTTTAAAGGGATGATATGTGAAATGATATAGGTATCATAAGTTTTCACATATCGGTAGGACCACACAAAGACATCTTGATATTGTCTTAAAAGTTTGAGATAGGCCTTCCTTTCCTCTTTTGATATTGTCTTGTCGAGGTTTATGTTTTTTGGGTTTTCCTGGGTTCTGAGATTTATGGTTTCATGCATGGGAAAGGAACTATTGGTCTTCTCATTTTTTGACCCCTTAAATCGTTCCTTTAGGTATAAAAGATTTTCTAATTTATCTATCCCCTTCAGAATTGTGTGAGACTTCGATTTGTCAGTTGGTTGACTTGTCCAAGGATCAGTCTCTATTGATTGTTTCTAGAATACTTCATCGTCAATAGCCAAATCTTTGAAATTATCTTGGTTAGTCAGAAAGTTTATGATTTGTTCATCTCCTTCAAAGACCTTCCAATTAGAAATTTTGTTGGGCACCGATGGTTTGTAGAGTAGCTCTACAGTGAACCGGGAGGATTCATAATATTCTAGAGGTTACAGCCTTGAAGCAGCGGTGGCCAGGGAATCAACAAGAATGTTCTTTTCTCTGGGAATCATTGTAATGTTGAAAGCTTCAAAATGATCTATTAACCTGTACACTTCCTATTGGTAATTCTTTAGGTGCGGAGAATTGTAATGTATAGTATTCCTTACTTGTCTAACGATAATTTCATAATCTATGAAAACCTTCAATTATTTGATGTTTAAGTATATGGATTTCTTTAGCCCCATACTAGAGATTCATACTCGGCGGTGTTGTTTTTCCATTCTAAATCTAGTCTGCAGGACAAGAAATGTCATTTACCTTTCGGATCGATGAGGATGCACCCTACCCTAGACCCTTCTTGTGATTTAGATCCATAAAAATATAGGGTCCAAACTTGTGCACAAAAGGTGTTATCTTCCTCTTTCATGTTACTTTCCTGCAAAAGATGGTTTCTTCCGCCGTCGTCGGCAATTCCTCTCGAAAAATCATTTTGGATTTTTGAGTAAGAGGGACATTAAATGAGAGAGGGGAGAATTTCCTGAAGAAGGAATCACAGGAATAATTTCCTATCACAAGGAAATCTGTCGATGAGGGTTCATTTAGGGATTCTAGGTCAGTAACAATATGTTTTAGATATCTTTCCCTATCAATTTTGATCATATTTTTGTGTCCCTTTAAGGGTAGCCAAAGGTGTGCCCAGTCTGTGCTAAAGTATCTGTTTAACTTTTCAGACCAATATCGACTTAATAACAATCCATAATATTTTTGGATATCTACTACAATAATGTCGATTACTTGCACAAATTTAGGGTGAGTCGTTATTCTGATCATCACATATTTTAGTTCTCCCATAACCTTCACCTGGGTTCTATCTAGTTGTATTACATGTTTATCTCTTTTGAGAGGAACGATGTTTAATTTTTTGCAAATAGATAAGGGCATAACATTAGAATATGCTCCTGAATTGACCAAGCATTTATGGAGGTTTTTGTTGAAGACTTCAAACGTTAATAGGAACGATGGAACAAAAGGTTTTCCCTTCTTATCTTCAGAGCAGGTGTTCACAGTTGGTTTATTTCCTGGATCTGTGGGAGTTATATTTCTTCCCTGGTCAGTTCTTGTCATAGAATTTTCTATTGATTTCAAAGCTTGTAACAGGAAGTCCTTCTATTGAGGGATTCCACATATATCCATAACTGATATATTTTCCTTCAACTTCTTCAAATATTCTACTATGTTGTAATCCAACTTGGGTGATTCTCGCGTATGGATATTTATAAGGCTTTTACGGGGAGAAAAAGGTGTTTTCGGGTGATCGGGAGTTGATCTTCCTCCCAAATTTTGGGTAGTGGCAAGGTTATCTGGGACCGGTTGACCCCTACTTCATGTTTGCACAACCAATACTTCTATGGGTGGTTCCTATACTTCATATAGGTCATTGGAAGGCATATCTAGGTCAGGATCCCATACCAACATGTATGTTTCTTCTGGTGGAGCAATTTCTTCTTGATCGTCAATATTCATACTAGAGCCTCTTGATTACTCGGTCAGGGAGACTTCATCTAGAAACTGGTTGGACATCAAATTCATGGCATGCACCCATTGAGGGTAGTCTCTTTCGAAGTGATTCTCTTGGTGATAAGTGTAGAAAGAATCGGATGCCACATTTCCCAAATCAATGTTCAGGTTGGCTAGGGGAGGTTCAATGGATTTGAACGGTGGATTCCTTTTAAAGAAAGGATTATAGGCCCTTTGGCCTTGATTTCCCTCCCTTTCACTTCTCTTCATGTCTATGATTTCGTTTGACATCTTTTTGACCATGTGTTGGATATCCTCTCTGTCCCCGCTTCCCTTTTCAGGAGCTTGTTCTGTTTGTTTCCCCGGGGGTCTAGTAAGCAATAGTCCTCTCCTAGGAGGAGGTTGAACTTATTTCTTAACTAATGATACCTGGCCTTCTTTACATCCTTTCATTTGGAATTATATCATTTTGTCTTCTTCAAAATTCTCAGCCAGGGTTGGTTTGGTAGCCCTCTTCACAAACATAGAAATAGAAGTTGGGAGAGCATTAGCATATACTTTGATTTGCAACTCCTGAGTAGGTTTAGCTTCAGGCTGGAATTTGTTTAATATGGTGGTAAATATTTGATTAAATTCTTTGAACCTTTCCTTTGAACTCATGGTGGCGGAAAAAAACTCATCCATAAAATCTCCTATAGTAGTTTCTTCTGCAAATTTATCTAAAAAGACCTTTTGAAACTTCATCCAACTAGTTATGGATCCTACAGGCAAGTTAAAATACCACATGGAAGATGAATTCTCAAAAGTGTAGGGGAATAGCCTGCATACTACTTCTTCATGTTGGACATTCATAAGTCTGATAGCTAGTATGAATTTCTTGATGTGGTCTTCAGGAAATCCTGAAGTTTCAGGGTCAAATTTAGGGAGTAATTTCTCTGTGTGTCGGGGAAGGTTATGTACTCATCCAAGGATGGCCAAAGAATCTCTGGCCAACCAAGGTTGATTTTTTTGTGGTGATTTTCCCCACTCTTGATCATGGTCATTATGATATTCCATATCTTCAGATCCTAAAACTGAGTGTTCTGAGTTAAACCCTTCATCTTCCGAAAAATCGTCTGGTTCAGAGACGTTTTCGGATGGTGTTTCATGGATTAGATTAAAAGGATGTTCAATTTCGGTGAGGTAGAAATATATTAGGTCTTCTATTTTGTGCACAAAAACCTGGTTGGGGGTATCGACCACTGGTTTGCTTATTTTTTTTGTCTTCGAGGAAGTATCAGATCTAAGAACAGTGCACTGATCTGTCGAGCGTATGCTCTTGTGATTCTTCTAAATTGATTCAATTCCTTGTGAGGGAGAGCGTAAGGTATATCCTGGAACAAGAGTTCTTCCTTGTGTTGGGGTGAGTTACTCGTTTCAGGAGCACTCAATGTGTGTGGGTTGTCTTGGGAATGACTAGCCATGCACGTGGGTTGTTTTGAATCTACAAGCTGTCTGAAATATGATGTGAAATATGTATTCATCCATTCATTCTTCAGGACCTCCTTCTAGTGCCAATTATGTTGAGGGGTCCTAAATCCCATTTAAATCAACAGAAGGAACAAAACCGACCACCAAGTCCCAATTAGACTCTACAACGTTTAATAGTGGAATGGTTCTCTAGATCTCGCAGTCCAGCCAAAATAATCGATGGGCTTTACATTTTTCTTTTGAAGGCTCTCTTCTTCAGTTCGAACGTTCTCTTTTTTTGTATTTTTCCTTAGGTGGGACTGATATAAAATGAAGCCGATATAAACCAAATAAGTGATAAAGTGGGAACAAACTTAACTACTAGAGAGGAGGATGAGCTTGGGATAACCCTTACTCTAGCATGCAAACAGTGATCGTATTCTAGAGGCCTAGTACTAATAAATTAACCATGTGAGTATTCAATTACTAATTGAGATATGATATATCAGAAGAAAAAAAAGAATGCATGTGATAAACAATAGCAAGTAAAATAATTCACTCAACACTAATCATCAATCACATAATAACACAATGACGAATCTTCATCATTAAAGAAAATAACAGTAAAACATTGCATCAGATAACTTATCAATTGTTTTAGCAGCTCTTACTCGTTACATCATTCATTCATGAGACAAAATAAGAAATAGTTCTTCTCCACATCCAATCATGCACACATTTGATGAAAATACAACTTGTCTTTGGTCCTAAAAAGGACTTCTCAATTAAAGGCAACTCCAAAATATTTCTTAACAAAACCAAAAATGAGGGTCATAGCAGCAACCATTGAGCTCTAACTAACCGGTTGATGCTTTTATTTATAACATAAAATTAACTAAAAGTAACTACTAAAGTAAAACTAGGTAAAACAAAACTCGCCACATGGTGTTCTTTTCTGTCAGTTTTTCTAAGAGTCATCTCAAGATATCACTTAAGAGGATGACTCTTCTCGTACTCTGACCACTTGATGAACAAATACTTGTAGGTGTTGATGTATGGGAATCTAAGTTGTTCCATCGGGACAAAGTGAATCTCTCTTATCTCTACTGCATGTGCCGATACTTGACTATACTGGCACTTAATTGTTGCAGCATAGCCCGATCTTTGATCATGTGCTCCATAAAATGTTGCACCTAACCTGGCTCCATGTCTGTCACCTTTGTTATTTCTTCAGCCCATGATGAGTCTTTCTCAGTGTGATACTTAACTGTGGCATGCAAGTCGACAAAGTCATCAAGTGTGCCAAACTCAGGGAGTCCAATGTCTTTCATCACCCGATTGATCTTGATCCAGTTTTTATCGCACTTGGCCCATTTCTCGTGGATTTCTCGGTGAGGTTCTCAAGACATTTTTTACCAATACTCGGCTGATTTCTTTATGCGATCAAGGTTGCTCTCTTTTAACACCTGAATGTCATGTTATTCTGTATCTCAGCCTTGTTGGACTGCACCGATGTAGTCGACCCTCTCCATGGCTTGTTGCGCCTTCTCGTATGACCGCTCCATATCTTTTCACATCGCAAGTGCCATGAGGGTGTCTTCCTAGAGCTCGTCTATCCTTGTAGTGAATAGGTGTCGCTCATTTGTAAATTTGTTGTAGGCCACCTGAAATTCACTCCTTAGGAACACCACGGCCTTTGTGGTGTCCTGGTAGTATTTCACCAAGTGGTGCAAATGTTCCAGTTCCTTCAGGGCAGTGGCCAACTCCTCTTCATCTCTTTTAGCTCTGTCCAGAGTGGCATCTGTGATTGACATCCTTGCACCGATGAGTTCAGATGCCTTAGTATGCTCTGTGTCGATCAGATGTTCCTCTGTAGTGATGATGATGGAGCGATCTAAAGTGATCCTCCTCTTCTTGGTGGTTCTATGGAGAATAGCCTACCTTTTCCAATCATAAGCTATGGCATGTATGTTGGCTACTTCATCCACGAGTTCAGGGATTTTCTGATCTCCCCGGGTGAGTGTATTCCCTAGACTCCCGATGGTATATACTTGTTCAAGAACGGGTTCTTGAGCTTCCTCCCTGTGTTCTGAAGGCCTGGATTTTTTCTATCGCTCATCGGGGATTTGAGTATCGATTGAAATTGAGGCATCGAGGGTAGGCTCGGTACTTACTTGATCATCGCCTGATGAGATGTTGATTTCCTGTTGTGGAGCTCCTTCCTTTGGTTCGTTCGACCCTTTCTCATCCTTTGGACTATCCACTTGGGTTTCTGGTGCATTGGGTGGCTCAGTGTCTAGGACACTCTCGAATTATTTCTCATTCTGTGGAAGTCCCTGAATTTGAGCATCGGGAATAGGGGAAGATGTCTTCTCTGGTTAATTTTCCTCGTTGATATGTACAAGGTCACAAGGGATACTTCTAGGCTCTCATCATCATCATATATTTTAATCAGCTTGATTAGGGGGTTTGGCGTGCTTGCTCTCCCTGATGTTCAGGTTATCTCTAGCTGAGTCAAAACACATGTCGGTGATCTGGTCGGTGGAGTTGTGAATTCAAGTTCGTCTAACCGGGTAATTTCATCAATGTCTATGAATTCAAGGCCTCTTAGGCTTGCCTGGATTCTGTCTGGGTTATCGACAAGGGATCATGTCATTCCTGAGAGGTCTGATTCATATCACAGCTGATCAATTGCTCTCTGCACTTGTTCTAACATGAGAAATCCCCTTTTTCGCGCATCCTATGGCATAGGGAAACCTCTTTCTTGAATCAGGGTTGCCTAGAGGGCTTCTACTACTTTGGTCGCTATCATTTCTTCCCTGGACATGATGGCCCCTTGAGTCGATTGTTCTAGGATCGTTGTCTATTCATCCAAGCTCATGGATTTGAACCTGGTCATCTTAGGGTCAACCATCCTTGCCACAACTTCATCCCAATACTAGGCATTTTCTGTGAAGAACTCATCTTCAAACTTGTCGTGGGCATATGTCTAGCAAGGAGACACTTGAGAAGAATGTTTCAAGACTAGACCCTTTGGGTCGTTCTTACAGAATTGACCAGTATGGAATCAAAATTCTAATTGGCTTAGCCCTTCCTGCTTGGTTTGAGCGGTGTATCTCACTAGGTAGAAGCTTATATGGAATCCATAAGGTATAAACGCCTGCTTCTTATCCTTGACCAAGGTGGTGTTTTAACCTTGAACTATGGTCTGGTAGCATATCTCTCCCACTACAAACCGGTCTGGGACATGTTCTGGTAGGAGGTGAGGTGCTTCAATGGCCCCGAATACCCTAATGTGGGTATCGCATCCATCCGTATACTAGTGGATGACCTTTGATATCACCTTTTTGGCTGCATCCAATAGTCTCGGACACTCTTTCTTGAAAAGAATAAAATAAATGTGTGTGATGAATTCATAGCAGATGAGGGAGTAGGATTTTTGTACCTATTATCCCATAAGACGTTGAAATATACATGGATCAGGAGCTCTGTGATGTGCCATCTTAGGTTCATGTCGGAGAAGATGTTTCTGGCACACATGACATCCAACAAGTATGATTCCATGTAGAAGGATGGAGTCTCCCATTCTTTCAGCGTCTGAGCCTATTGTATGCAGATGATCAGTTGTTTGGAAATGATGGCTCACCGGTTGAAGCTGCTTTTGAAAATAGCTACTGTGTATTCTTTTGGAATCCACGCCTCTGAAAATCTGGAGAAATATTTTTCCCCATACAACCAGCAGATGAGAGCCATTAGGAATATGTATGGTTCTCTTAGGTTGGTCATTTGGTACCATGTGGAAGTCTGGTTGGTGTATTTCTTATCTTCTCGCCACCATGAGGACATTACCCGGCCGGTGTCATGGCACTCATAGAATTTCATGATGAAATCAGTTTTCAATCGCTCCTTTGGGTCTCTAAGATTGTAATATTTTTGGACCTCCACTGGAAGGAACACTCCGACACACTCATCATTGTCATCTTTAATAATAAAAAAATTGAGTGTCTGTGTGGTCAATGACCCACTTCAAGATTTCTATGCAGGGGAACATTGGATTTTTTCTTGCTATCATGTGTAGGTATGATTTTCAAATATTCAAAAAAACTTCATTGTCGAGATTTCTCATATTGGGGTCATTGTGCGGGATATATTCCAGGATATCTTCCCGGCTGATCTTCTTGAAGAGTTCTCCCTAATGTGGGAGTACCACCTTGGTCCCTGTGTTTTCCTCTATGTCTCCAAAGGCCGAAGGTTGAGTGAAAACCTTCTTGGTAGATGTCCTGATGATTGGTTCCAGCCTTGGAGAAAATTTTAATTGTTTTGCAGCCGGTGGGGAAGAGCCTTCTCCTACCTCTTGTTCCTTTAGATTTGGCGCTCTCTGTGATCACCTAGTGTTTGGATTTATTGGAGGCATTGTTCCTGCAATCAAAATAAAATATTTTAGAGACTGCGTACAGAGAAACATTGGATAAAATATATGTATGAAGTGTAAGAAAAAAACAATCCAGACTAGTACATACCTGTAAAGATTTCTAAAACTGGTTATTTGATACTCACAGGGTCTCGACAGCTTTCAAATTTCTCGTCTTTCTCCTCCAGATGCTCTGAAAATCCTTTGCGCGCAGAATGGTTTCATTTACAATGGTTCAAGAGAATTTAAACCGAGAAAGAACTTACCTTGTCATATCAACCATTTAATCTGGGTGATAAGTGGAATTCAAAACAATCCATCGCCAAATCTCTCCAACTTAAATTCATCGTGGGTTGACGGCGGAGGCGCAGAAGGTGAGGTGGTCTATAGGTAATTTCAAACGACCATTTTGATTCACACACGAATCAACAACTAATGCAGGATTTGGAATTAATTATTCCCTTAAATTCTTCGAATCTAATCGTATCTAGTGCTAAAATGTCCCATCGTGTCTCTTTCTGGGAGGATCGGGGATCAGGGATGTGCTATGGATGTTTTCATTGATATCCTTCTGCGAAAAACCTTCGGCACCAATCAATTTCATTGTACGGTGTTGACGTGGAAAAACTGGCTCGGGACACATAGCATTGAATACCAGTGACTTAACTTGTGAGTATTAGTCAGAGTTAGGACTTTCTTCAAGTTATGCATTCTAAACTAAACCTGGGATCGTCGACGCCGAAAAGATATCAGGGGTCAACAATCGGGGATAAACCTATCACGTGCTTTTCTTTCGATTATCTTCTTCGAAAAATCTCGATGCCGAAATGCTTTGGGAACCGGTGATCGGGGAAATTTTTTTAGCATGGTCGAAATGTTCATCGCGATTTGGTCTTCTCCAATTCTGACAAGCGCGTCGGGTATCAACTATCGACGATATTGTTCCTTTCTTCATTAACGTTTACTCCCTTCACCTTTTACTGATGTCAAAGAGGATCGGCTATCAGCGATGTTCGTATGCAATACTTATCATGAAACAAAACTTCCTTTCACCGATACCGGTGAAGATCGACGCTCAGTGATTGACGTTTTCTGAGTGGTTCTTTTTCACCTCTTAATTCCTTTCGATGCCGAATTTTGAGGGCGTCGGGTGAAGTGTTTTGGCTGTTTGGTTCCTTATTTACGTGTTAATCCCTTTTAATTCATGGAGTTTCATAAAGTTAAACAAACTTGAATAGCTAATGAGCGTTAAGAGAACAAGCAACGACAAAGAATTTCTCAAAAGAAAATCAAATTCAGACAGTGCAAAGATTAAGTGGTACCCAAAAAGTGAAAAATTGACAAAGGCTTTTTAAGGTGTGTTGAGTTCTCAACAAAACCCTACAAAGAAAGAGATTGAAATATGGTTGGAGACAAAGCAGCTCAAGTTCGCGCAGAAATATCATAGAAGCTTCAGGTATACACAGCACCAGTATTTACAGAGGTATGTGTTTACTGATTTGCATGAATCACTTTTTTTCTATTTCCCAGAGTTGTTGCAAGAGTGGATATTTAGGTTGAAGGATACTCATCCCACCAATCGGATTAGACAAGTAGAGTGGACTACTCAGAACATTGCACAGTTGGAAAGGGTTAATAATAAATTCACGCACACAGTGGATTTTTGGTTAGACAATATTATTGAAGGGTTTATTACTGAATTTGCAGTAGCTACAACGAAGTCATATACTGTTGCAGAGAAGGATTTATTGATGGGACCAAGAGGGAGGTATATTTGATCTATTTACCCATCGATCAAGATATTATTGCATGATAAATTTGTAATGGCCACGGAGTCAAATAACTAAATCACTCTGCACACATGGGGGAACTGGGGGAAGCACTAATGAATATATGAGATATGGATAAGGCTCTGGAGAGAGGCCAGAAGAAGGAAGCAATGGACCCCATCATGATGGATGAGGAACAAAACAAGGATATATTGAGCAAAGAAAGAGTGATGCATAGCAGACAACCCTACCAGTATAAGATCAATAGTAAGAAGAGGGCAATAGCCGAGCGGGAGGGCTTGGACAGTGATGAGGAAGAGGTAGAGAATCTCCATGCCACGGGGCATATTGAGGATATCTTGCGTGCCACATATGAGAGGAAAACCATAGGTCATGGGTATGGAACAAAAGAAGGCTCTCCATTCCAGATTTGAATCTGTGTGGAACTCACAACCCCATGTGTGACTAAGACATTTGAAGAAGAAAAATCGGTTAACCAACAAGTGATTAGTGGTAGAAGGATTTTTATAGGACGTGGGTCCAGTCAAAATTCAAGAAGAAGTATAATTTCAACAAGTAGCATTCAGGTCTCTACACCTCGTGGAGACGGTAGCACAAAAAACTTCACAATGGCAGGAGTAGATCCAACTATTAGGTTACCATAGTTTTGAGGAGAAGGGTCGGAGGACCCAAAAAAACATATTTTCATTTGTGAGAAGATTTGGGAAACTAAGCATATTATAGATGAAGACAAAAGTTTTGCGCAGTTGGAAATAACATTCAGAGACCGTGCATTAGACTGGTACATGGGTCTCACAGTAAATAATCCAACATGAGCACCAAAAACTGTCGCAAATTTGAAGAAAGCATTAATCAATGAGTTTCAAAAACCAAGCTCAAAGGATCATTCTATGAACGATATGATCGAGATCAAACAGAAGCCAGGTGAGTCAGTTTGGGAAGTTGATCAAAATTTCAAAAGACTAAAAGGTAAGTTGAAGTTCCCTATTACTATCATGCATCATAGACATTTTTTTGTTAATTCTTTGTTGCCACACATGAAGTATCCTTTGAGACATCATAAATTCCAGAGCCAAGATGAGGCTCTGCAAGTAGCCTTGCAGCTAGAATAAAATCAGTATAAGCATACAAATCCAACTGTGGAAGAGCTAAGAGAAGATATGAAGAACCTTACATTTTAGTTGAATCAGAATAAAGGAAAGGAAAAAAGGGAAGATGTTTGGTGCACATTATGAAGAACAGAAGGGAATCATAAGAATGAATGTCCAATGTTTGTGCAATATATAGGGGTAGGTATGCCAAATGCTTTATTTTCAGGAGGACCCTAGTGTGAGATATGTAAAACACATGGACATGATCCTTATCATTTTTCCTTGATGTAGAAGTATCATATAGTTCCCAAGACTGCATTTTGTAATTTTTGCAAGTCAGTTGGACATGAAGACAAGGATTGTAGAACTTTGGAAATAATGAAAGAGAGGATTCTAGATACTTATAGGGTACAGGTCGAATTCATGACAACACAACCTATGCAACAACCATGATATAATAACACACAACTGTTTCAAGGGAAACCAAAGTATAATAATGCACAACAGTTTGGAGCGCCATTGCATTATAAAAACGCGTAGTAGTGTGCAATGCCACCATAGTACAATAATGCATAGCCACAGTATAATTAGGCACCTCAGTATAATACACCACGCAGAGATAACCAAGGCAACATAGGAGGCTTCAGAGGATGAGTTCATGGAGGAAGAGGATTTGGAGGTGGAAGAGGACCAGTAGTATGTCATAACTTTCAGAAACCTATACACTATGCAAGATATTTTCCACATCCACCTCCAACATGTATGTATTGCCACGCAACAAACCATGAGACAGAAGACTGTCCGACATTGTTGACAAAGATACATGACAAGAGGAACCAGAATAATTAGAATGTGAAATGGATTGTTGTGGAAAACAAAGAAGAGGATGGAAAGAACATCCATATAGTTACTAGAGGTGGATATAAGATAGAATCATATGTTGAAAATAAGGATCAGGATCAGTACTAGTGGGTCAGGAAGAATACAACACTTGAACAGAAGTTTGATTCGCACAAAGAAAATGAGACTTTCAAATAAGCTAGACATGAGATTTTAAAGGAAAATATTGCATCTACTTCAGGAACAAAGCCAAGAGACGAGGTACCAATGTATGAAATACCTCCCTTATTTGATCAGACCAACAAAGAGAAGCCTGCAGAAAAGGTCGGTAATTTAAGAAATGTTTTGGTATCTTGTGCAAAGTTATTGAATGATAAGTCATATTTGCAAGTGTTACAAAATTTGTTAGAAAACTGCAATTCTGGGGAAGAAGGGGTAAAGACAATGAATCATGTCTGAAAGAAGAGAAGAACAGGTAGGGAATTCAAGTTGAATGCAATCATTGGAGATTTTAAAGTAGGGGATATTATACTAGACTTAGGGTCTAAAGTCAGTGTTATGCGAAAGAAGACATGGGAAGCTATGTGAGAGCCTACATTGGGGTATTCACCTATCCAGTTGAAGATATCAAATCAACATAGAGTGGTACCAATTGGTAGATTGAAAGGAATACCAGTAGATCTAGATGGTGTGTGCACCATGGAAGACTTTGAATTCATTGACATAGTAGATAATACTTCACCATATCTAGCATTATTGGGTCTGGATTGATAATTTGATAACCAAACTATTATTAACTTGAAGAACATATAAAGATGATATTTGAATCAAGAGAATGAGGATTTATTACACCATTGGATCCCTCAGAAGGAGGAAAGTATGTGGAACCTACGATAGAAAATATCCTTACAAAAGATATAAATCGGCTTTACATAACTATCGCATGTGAAGAGGATTAAATGAACCCAACTACAGATGGAATGTTGAGTTGGAGGAGTATTAGTTCTTGTGATTCAGAATCTGACATGGGATTGGAAAACTGGGAGTAGTGATTACATGAATTATCCACCATAATATGTGCCAAAATGACGCACGCGCTAAGATGGGTTGGTACAGAGGTAAGGTAACCTCCTACTTTTTATGGTCATAATAATTTAGAATAATATTTAAGAAAGTTTGAGACCGAAGTTGTGGAAAATCAGAGATTATGAACATTATACATTGCATTAAAAGCCTCACCTTCTCATTGGTGGGGTGTGCATAAATAAAATATTAATAATTGGTTTCAATGCAAGAGGTTACTACACATTAGATTTGGCGCAGAGTAGGAAAACATATATTTGGAGAAGTATGATGGGATTGGACAACCCAGAGAACACATAGATAGGTGCATGTTTCAATGGAGATTAGTACCACCATAGGAATGGACACATTACTTTATTCACACATTAGAAGGCATTCTAAGGAACTGGTACACAAAGTTGGAACAACACAGGGAAACTGTAAATTGGGAGGAAATGCAGCAGAATTTTGTGATTACATTTTCCTTTGAGCATGCGATTCCAGAAATAGATACAACATTGAAGGTGATTAGAGACAATATATTTGAAGAACCTGAATTTGAAATATTCATAGCATATCAGAATCAGATGAGACAGACTGTCAGACAATTATTACACTGTTATCATGTCGCAGAAGAAGAAGATCTAGAAGAAGAAAACTTGTGCAACATCCAGATACCAGAAGTTGAAGGAGAAAGATAAGTAGAAGGACCACAATTAGAATTAGTATATTATGTTGCACCTTTGAAGATAAAGAGTGTAAATATTGGCACAACAAAAAACCAAAAGATGATAAGTATTGGAGGTTATTGGGACAACCAGATAGTGGAGAGCATCATAGAGTTACTACATGAATACAATGACTTGTTTCCAGAGACATTTTCCGAGATGAAGGGGCTAGCAGGAGAAGTTGGAGAGATAAAGATCCCTTTGAAGCCATATTCCAGAACTATAAGAAAGAGACCTTACAGGTTGAATCCAATATACAAGGAGAAAGTGAAGGCATAAATTGACAAGATGTTAGAAGCTGGTGTCATAGAACCAATGGAAAAATCAGAATCGATTATCCCCATGGTAGTGCAGGAAAAGAAGCAGGGGGGAATCAGGATTTGTGTAGATTTGAGGAAATTGAATGATTCTTGTTTGCATGATCCTTTCCCTACCCCATTTACAGAAGAAGTGTTGGAGAATGTAGGAGGGAAACCAACCTATTCATTTACAGATGGTTTTTTTCAGTATATCATTAGATCAAGATTGCACCAGAGGATAGACATAAGACAACATTTACTAAAGAATGGGGATCATTTCAGTATACAGTGATGCCCTTTGGAATGAAGAATGCACCAACCATTTTTTCAACAGTAGTAGTAGCAACTTTTAAATATTTTATTCATAAGTTTTTGGAGGTTTACTTGGATGACTGGACAATCTTTAGTTTATTAAAGGATCATGTTGAAGTATTAAGGTTGATGTTAGACATGTGTAGATAGTGTCAGATATCATTAAACATTAAGAAGTGAATTTTAAATGCACCTTTTGGGATTTTGTTACGGCATGTGGTGTGCAAACAGGGTCTGTTGGTTGATCCTACTAAAATTGTTTTCATAGTTAACTTACCACCACCAAAGTCTGTGCACCAGTTGAAGAGTACACATGGTCATACAGGGTATTACAGGAAGTTTATAAGAGGATATGAATAGATTACTTCACCTATGGAAAAGTTGTTGAAGAATAATACTAAATATCAGTGGAATGATGAGTGCCAACAGAGTTTGGATATTTTGAAGGAGAAGATGGTGACTGCACCAATTTTGGTGTTTCCAGATTGGTCAAAAGAATTTCATGTGCATGTAGATGCATCATCAATAACTCTTGGAGAAATATTGGCACAACTAGGAGAAGGTCATATAGACCACCCTATAGAATTTGCAAGAAGGAAGATGCCAGATTCAGAACATAACTACAATACAACAGAAAGAGAAGGGTTGGCTATGGTTTATGGATTACAAAAAATTAGAAATTACTTGTTAGGCCAACATTTTAAGATGTTTACAGACCACTCTGCTCTTAGATATTTAGTCAATAAGCCAGTGTTTGGGGGAATAATATGCATATGGATATTATTGTTTCATGAATTTGACTCTGAAGTTGTGGTGAAACCTGGAAGATTGAATGCAGGGTTGGATCATCTGTCAAGGATTACTAATGGAAAAGATCCAAGCAGTTTTGAAGACAAATTTCCTGATGCTCAACTATTTTCAGTACAGATTTCATATGAATATTTTGCTGACATTATTGAGTTTTTTAGTACAAGATTTGTACCAAAGGAATTTAATACTGCGCAGAATAAAAATATGGTGGTCAGAGTTGCAGACTACCAATTGATTGCAGGTCACTTGTACAAACTTGGTGCATACAACATTTTGAGGATATGTGCTATGGATCATGAATGTCCCATCAATTTGGCAGAATCACATGAAGGAATAGATGGAGGAAACTATGCAGGGAAAGATATTGTGCAGAAGGTATTGCTCACAAGATTATGGTGGCCAACAGTTTGCAAAGATGAAAAGGAATATTGTCAGAATTGTGATGTCTGTCAAAGGGTTGGAAATCCATCCAGGAGGGATGATATTCCATTGAGACCTCAGGTTACTTTGCAAGTATTTGATAAATGGGCAATAGACTTTGTAGGACCTATTAACCCACCATCCAAAAGATCAGGAGCAAGATATATTATTGCAGTGACATAATATTTAACCAAATGGGTTGAGGCAACAAAAGTGAAAGAGTGCAACGCAAATACTGCAACATGCTTCCTATTTGACCAAGTAGTTACAAGGTTTGGATGACCAAGAATGTTTATGAGCAATCAGGTTACTCACTTTATCAATAGCAAAATCCAGGAAATGCTTGAATAATTTGAGATATATCATCAGAAGAGCACTCCATATCACCCTCAAGCTAATGTAACAATGGAATCATTTAACAAGATTTTGGAGAATTCCTTAACAAAGGTTTGTAATGTGAACATAGATGATTGGAACTTGAAGGTACCAACAGTACTATGGGCTTACAGAACTACATGCAAGAATATAACAGGACAGACACCTTTTAGGTTGGTATATGGATAGGAGGCAGTAGTTCCCTTAGAGTATTTGATACCAAGTCTGTGCATTGTAGTTGTTACAGAGATGAAAGAAAGAGGCACAACTCAAGAAATATTGGCTCAACTTATGGAATTAGAATAAGACAAGATCATAGATGGTTTCCATCAGATGGTACAGAAAGAAAAGGATAAATCCTGGCATGACAGATATATTAAAAAGAAGAACATCAAGGAAGGAGATATGGTTCTCCTCTATGACAATAAATACTTGCAACACCCAAAGAAGCTCAGAATGAATTAGCTAGGGCCATATGAGATAAATTTTGTCACGGATGGAGGTGTTGTGCAGCTGCATGACTTAGCAGGTAAGGAAGTTCAAGGAATGGTGAATGGTAGTCGATTGAAACTATATAGGGATTGTCGACCCACTAACCCTCAGTATTTGCAGTGTAGAAGTTAGACTTGTACATATTGTAAATAGTAGGAGTTAAAAGAAGAAAAAGAAGAAAAAAAGTAGAAAAATGAGAAAAATCCAAAAATAAGTAGGTAAATGGATGAATGGTTGATATAAAGTTGGAAGATACAACGCTACAGTAAATTGGTACGACAAAATTCAAGAAACTGCGTGATAAGAAAGTAAACACATTGTGTCGGGACAAAAGAATGATCGGGAAAAGAAAAAATGTGGTAAAAGTGGGATACATAAAAGTGAAATATGACAAAGCATTAATGGAAGGCTTTATAAAAGTAGGAAACTTGCAATGAACGCCTCATTGTGATTTGGAGCGAGAGAGAGCTAAGAAGAGGAAACCGAGCAAACACACACAGAGACCAACTATCCCGGAAGGTTTCAACAACGATTCAGAACAGTAGCATCGATAATTTGCAGTATGGCACCACCTAAGGTTGGAGCGCCTATTCAGATGTTAAGAAGAACCTACAACAACATGAGGTCACCACCAAAGAAAGAACCAGAAGTGGAAAAATCTATTGTACAGGTAGTAGTCGTGGATGTGGACGTGATTCCATCATCGGAACCAGTTATCCCAACACTGGTCAAAGAACACAAGTCGGAGCAGATGAATGTGGATTCAAGCATGGAAGATCAGAACTCCACTTCAAAACAACTGGGTCTAGGAGCATCGCAACAAAAAAATGGGGAGGATGAGGAAAGAACTTAGTTTGACAAACCTAGGGGAGAGGCCAAACCAACACAAGAACTGATCACAAAGACAACGCCGCAAATAGAGGAACATGTGCAATTAGAAGATGTGATAGGTGATCCAAAGTCAGATGCAGAGTCAAAAGAGGATGTGCACCAGGAATTCAGGCCATCCACTGCGATGGGAAAAGGAAAGGGGAAATAGTCAGTGCAGAGATCATCACACAAAAAGCCAGAAGTCGCAATAGTATTACCTCACATTCCTGAAGGAGCAACGGTTCTACCTAATATTCTAAGATGTGTAGAAAGATTAAGGTATTATAACCATGATGTAGTGGATAGAGAAAAATTTCTTGAATTTGAGCCATAGGTATACATGGAGAGAAAAGGGATAAGTGCAACATGATTACTAATATTGGAACCAAAGAAATGGATAATAGGCTTATACAACACAGGGATAATGAACTTGTTGGAGATCCCTCACTTTGGACATGCTAAGGATGTGAATAATTGTGTCAAAAAAATTGTTGGCATTAGTACATGGGGGAATTTTGTGGCTAGACAGAACAGTCTCAATCGATTTTGATTTTATTGTGTAGATCACAGGCCTACCAACTGACGGTGAGAAGCCTGAGCAATACCTGAATGATAAAAAAAAGGAGAAAATCTTGGAAAAAGAAATGATTAAGACCTATGGAACAGTAAGAGGATCTAGGGGGATTGTCATTAACAGGATCAGTGAACCTATGAAAATATTGGAAACTAAGCTAATGGCATGAAAAATATTAAGGAATTTTTGCAATGAAGAGGAACAAGTAGGGGTGATCATAGCAGTCGTGCAATGCGCGAAGGGGACTTTACTGAGTTGGAGTCCATACCTATTGAACTTGTTTTTGGATGATTACAAAGACACCCAAGAATTAGGAATGGAGTTTCATTACTCATGTTTGGTCATACTTATAGCATTGGTAGGATGGAGACACCCCAAATACAACGCATTTTGTCAAAGGATAGGGAAGTGTCGTGCAACAAAGTATGAAACACTGTGGCACACTCCAAATGAAAAATTCATAAAGGCAAACTCAAGAATATTTGAAATGTATATGGAAGAGATACAGGAAAAGGTAGCAGAGACATGGAGAATCCCACCAGAAGTGGTGGAAGAGAACCAAGATATTGCCAATTTTCAGGTCTCAAGGAACAATGTATGGATACAGGAAAAAAGGCACTCGAAGATAAATTGGTTGTAGATGAGGTACTTTGTTACTAGAGAGGAAGTTCAATGGGCCATGAAGGACTAGATATATGAGTGGAAAATACCAGTGACATCAAAGAAGGGAAAGAAAGGAAACCAACCAGTAGAAGATGGCACATCACAGAAAACCAGCAGTCCAGCAGCCAACACCAGGAAAGTTGCAGAGCACGCAAAGGAGAGTGCAGGAAGCAAGATAGTCAGGAAACCAAGATAGTAGAAAAACATTCAAAGCCACCTGCATAGGATAAATATCATGTCGAAGCCACCAACGGAGGAGAAAAAATGAAGAAGAAAACTAATGGAAGCACACAGAAGGAAACAAATTTTCCCACACAGGAGGAACAGGGAGGAGGAGACATCCCAGACACAAAGATACCTACAACCTCAACGTAGACAGAGATGCTGCCACAGAAGAGAATTGTGATGCAGATAGGGGGAAAAAGGAAAAATATGAAGGCACATAAATATGTCCCAGAATCCACCATTACAGAAGATGATGTCGACATGGTGGCAGAAAAATTCCAAGACTAAGTAGCAGAGTCAATGGACGATGTGGAGAAACAAAGAGAGAAGATCATAAAAAAATTATCAGAAGTGAAGGAAACTTTGGCACAACTGCAACTGAGCACAATACATTAGAAACAAGAGGTGTAGCCCCAACAGACTATTTGAGAGAATAAATTCCCAGCGTAGGAAACAATTTAGATCATAGTGTCAGGGAGTTGGAATTTTCCTATCACTCAGGATATGTTGCAATTAGAAAAGGAGACAATGCAGAAACAACTAAAGGAGATTGATCACTTGGACTTGACTTTGGCCAAGATCCCCATGAAATAATTGTACAAATTGCAAGTTAGCATCATAGAGGAAGTCCAATCTAGAGTAGGCAAAAATGTGACGAAGTTACAAAAATCCAAGGATATAAAGGACACATTGAACATAACTCTCAACAAGGTGAAGGTTGAGAAGGATGAGGCAAAGCAGTGCATGAGCTAGATAGAGAATCGCATCGAAGAAGTTTTTAAGTCAATTCCAGAAAGTGCACAAGAAGGGGCACACTTACAGCCAAATGAGAAAATTGGGAATATTGTGCAGTTGATGGAAGACTACAAGAGTCATATAACAAAATTGATGGAACAATTGAAACCAAGCACACCGCTAGAGTTGAGATAAGAGAGGGAGAATTAGGAAATAGAACACACATACATTCTCATGTTGGAAGCGAAAGAAGTAGTAGAACTCTATGAAAGGACCATGCATATATGGACAAGCCTAGAAGAAGACAAAGGGATCCAAAATTTGGATCAGAGGGAAGAAAAAGTAAACACTACAATTCAATATTTAAAACAAAGGCAGAAGGAAATGACTATATCAGAGAGAATGAAAGCCACATAGGAAATTAAAAATATGCAAGCGGAATTGAAGACAATCCAAGGAGAAAAATAGACAAGACATGATCAGTTGGAGCCACTTCAGGAGCAAGTAGAGAGAATGATAGAAGAGTTTGAAATAAAGAGAGGGATATTAGAACAGACGTACTCAGAAACTAAAGAAGTGTTGAAGGAGCACATAACATTGCAGGTGGTAGATACCCTGACAGAAAAGAGTGCGTAGGCGAAGACACAAGTGGATGAACTAACAAAGAAGTTCCAAGCATTAGATAAATCTGTGTAGGAGGCACACACAACTTGAGTGGCTCAAGACGAGCCACATGTTAGTGTTTTGGGCCTGTTGGAGAAGAACATTTTGGGGTAAGGTTCGAAATACAATGCAACAAATGAGGCAAAATGGACAAAGGAATCAATGTGTGGCAGGAACAAAGGAATATCGACACGAAAAAATTGTGGATTAGCGCATGAAGGCAATTAGTATGTGGACAAATTGAGTCCACTTAGAATTAGGGTTTTGGAGTATGATATAATGGTTTTTACCCATTTTTGTAATATAAATAGAGGATGTATGAGGGAAATGAGAGATATATTTATCTGAAGTTTGTCTATGTTTTAGTCTTGAATAAGTTTTGAGCCAAAATGGTAGTTTTTTGTTGGAGTTTTAAATCTCAGACGATGTTAGTTTTGGAGACTTATGGAGTTTAATTGAGGGTTAGGCTGCAAGCTGTGGAGATTGGTGTGACGTTGGTCAGCCTCACTAGTAATAAAACCCATGATGTAATGCACGCAACGCCATACTATGATGAAGAATAATAAAGCATAATATCTTTGTGGACGTATCCCGAGGGGGGTGTGCCACGATAAAATATGGTGTCTATATTTGTGTTTTGTGTTACTTTATTATAATTTATGATGAACGAATGGATAAATGAATGCATCTGTTAGAGTTTATTTACATTGTGCACTAGAATAATTATGTAGAATGAATGGTTAAAGTTAAATGAATGGTAAATCTGATGAATGTTGAAGTAGAAGAGTAAATGTGCCTAACATTCCCACGAGTTCCATCGCTTCCATGATTTCACACACTTGGGTCATGCAATCACCCATAAGCCATCTCGGGTGAGACTGCATTGTGCAATCTGTGTGCATCGTTTCCTTTTGGTTTACCAGAGGAGCTGATGGTTTCTAGGGTTTTTTTGGAGAACTAAGGTAGAACCCAGGTCAGCCCATACATCCAACAAGGATACACTGGTTATTATTGTATATTTATTGAAAAATTTTCCCACATTGCTCATCCACTATATGGATTAATTAGCAAGGACACGAAGTTTGTATGGATGAGGACATGCCAGTATGCACTCAATGAATTAAAAATCAAAGTATATGAAGCTCTTATTCTAAGAGGACCTGATTGGTCCCTCCCATTCGACATTTACACATATGCATCAGACACTGCAGTCGTAGGAATTATCAGAAAACTAGAAGGAAATGACCCTTACACAATTTATTGTGTCAGTAAAAAATATCATTCCTGTAGAATTGAACTATATAGTAATCGAGAAAGAGTTTATTGTTTTCATTCATGATATAAACAAGTTTAAGCACTATATTATTGTCTATTATGTAGTTTTTCATATTGAACACACTATTGTTGGCACAGGGGCAGACCCAGGGTTCAACGCTTCAACAACACACCAACAAAACCCTAACTACCAGCCCTTTCGGCAACAACTGCGAAGTAGATGAAGTCTCACCTAAGGTAGAGGCAGGGGGGTTGTAGGACTCAAGTGTCTACAACATAGTTGGAACACATGTCTGTGATTACAATACTTAGCAGAGCACTTAGCAGTTAACATTCATTAGTATTTAACTCTTATTCACATCGCAAATAAAACCCTAATTACAGAGCAGTGCAGTATTCAACAAGATCTAACACATCCAAGCACTTAGCACATAGAAATAGATCAGATCTAGCATTCATTCACATTACTAAGCACTAAGATACTATATCAAATGCATATAACATACATAAGGATGAAAACACTAATCATAAATCAGATCAATCACACAAAGCAACCATAACACGGGATATACGTGGTTCACCCCCAGCGTGGGGCTATGTCCACTAACTCTTCATATTCTTTGTTATCTTCTGTCAATCTCCTTACATGCACAGAGCATCAAAATCAACTCTGCATAGGATAGGAGATCTGTGCGCACCTCGCTAGATCCTCCTTCCCTGAGTTTGGCACAACATAGAGACTTTATTACAATCACTTGCACTTAGCTCTGCAAGTTCTCAATACACAATATGCATAGAGCTAACTCAATCACATAGATCCAACCACTTACATCACTTGCACTTAGCATAGCACCACATATCCCATTTTTAACTTACATTGCCTAGCTTTCTATTTATACATTACAAGTGGGTCCTAAACATGGGTAAGACCTATGGGTTGACATCCCATACCCGTTACATAAACCCTAAACCCAAAAATCCCACAAAAGGGGGCGAGATCCCATGATCTTTGCTTCGCCTGGCACTCCATCTTTGACTATCCTATTGAAGTCCCCAAAATTGGTCAAACATGACCAGTTTTTCCACAAAACCTAGTTAAGGGCCAACAAGCCCCCAACACTCACCTGTGACTCTTCCTGAGTCACTCTAATCTAGTAAACTCTGCCTCAAAGGCCTTGAGCTTATCTTGAGATGCCTCTACCTTGTGATTTTCCAGAGCCTCCTACTCGACGAACTCTTGAATAACTTTCTCAGTCATCGATCCTTCCAAGATTTTCTCTATCATGGTGACTACTTGTTCTAGTTGTGCACCTTGTCCCTCAATCTCCTTAAAATGTGTGCAAGATTCATCCTGCACTGGATAGATCCTCTGGGTTACTTCCATGACTTTACTCTTGATGGCATGGCCCTGTTGATGAACCATGCACTTTTCCTGGGACCTTTTCATCCTCTCGACCGTTGATGGTGGATTCAACTATGCTTGTATTGTCGTTGCTTGTTGCTTCACTTCCTGGTGTTGTGACTCCAATGTCCTTAGTTCCGAGTCCTCTACAACATGCTCATAAGTATGCGCACTTTGACTACTAAGTTTCTTGCATTCTAAGGCCAATGCCTTAATTCTTTCGATTGCGCTCCTGGTAGTTTCCTCTCTCTGATATCGCACTTCCTACAGAGTGCTTGGCACAGCTTGTAGTTCTAGTTCGACCACTCTTGCTTAGAGTTGTTGAATGGATTCAGTGAGCTTCCCCATATGTCTCTCAATTTTTTCTTGTTCCCTCTGTTCTAAGCCCGTCACAAAGAGAAGTTCTCTGGTGTCTGCCTCTTTAACTCCCATCTGCTCTGCGAGAAACTATTCTTTCTCCTTCTGGATTTGCGCTCTATCCTTTACAAACTTCTCCTAGAGGTCATCTTTTTCTTGTTGTACAACCCGACGTTTCTCTATGGATTCCTATTTTGCTTTATTCAGAACCTTTGTGGCTTGTTCTTTTTCCTCCTAGACACGATGAAGGCGAGCTTCCTTCTCATCTTCTATTTTTTGTAGCTGGGTAGGCTCATCTCCCAACTTTGTTCCTTCTGATGGTGGTGGAGCAATAGACACTATGCGGCTCGAATAGAGAGCATGTTGTGCTCCTTTGAGCTCTTCTTCAATCTTGTGAAACATTGTCTCCTGTTTGGCTTCACTTTGCTGCAATATGTCCTCTAAGGTATCTGATACAGTGACAATGATAAGGTCAATTTCATCCACCGTGAGCACAGTGTGGAATGGAGTTTTATTTCCTTTTGACTTCTTCTACAATGAAGGTTTCATCGGGGAACCCTTTCTTTTCTTGGATGTCTTTGTCTCTGTCAGGGGATATTTAGGCAGTGTTACTTCGCCCTGCTTCTTCTTGTCTTCTTCCCCTTCATCCTCTTCTTTGTCCACTTCATCACCTCCTCCCCCTTCATGTGAATCTGATGCAGTCTCCTCTAATGCACTTTTCAGTTCTTGTACCTATTATTTCTTTTTATTCTTGTTGTTGCTAGGTGAATCATATTATTCGCGAGTAACTACAAGACTTCCAATGAGGTTGGGGTCGGACAGTTCTTCATGTTAAACTGGTACCAGGAATTCTGTAGGCCAATTCTTGGTGATTTCCTCCATATCTTCCTCAGTGAGTTTGTAGTACGATTGGATCTCTTCTGTATGTTCGTCTCTACGCGCAGTAATATATATGAAATGCCTATCTGTGCAGAACTTTGTGAATGGCTTGAACCAATGCAGTGTATTCAGCGTCATGCGAGGAAAGGATTCAATGGCCCTCTTCAGCTATAGATAATAGGTGTGGAACATTGTGTTTGAATTCCATTGCTTCGCCATGTCACTCGAGTACCATAGCGTAGTGAACTTTCCAGCTAGTGGTTCAGACAACTCAATTTCAGGGAAGGTCGATCCTTTTGGCATCTCCCAAGAAATGAAGGCAATGAGAATCAACAACCAACTGAAATGAAACTCATAGCCCTGATCCTGAGCTTCACGACAGTCTTTCTCTACTGGTTGATGAGGTAGATCTCCTAGTTCATTTGCATCCCTTCGATGCATTTTCCTACGAGGTCGATGACAAACCTCATGACCTGCGTTGGCCTATTCTTCCTAACGAGCTTACCAATGATCAACTGGAAAGATAGGGGCACTATGCCATTTTGGATAGAGGCTACCTTGTATCCCCACTTCCCCTTCTCCACATTTCCATAGGTGTCTTTTATTGTCTGTGTTAGGGCACGATCTGCAGCCTTTCCTGGGTAAAAATCTTGTGTGTTTGGTCCTTGCATGCTTAACCCAGTGATCCAGTGGATCGATGTCAGATCTACTGTGATGCGCTTATCCAACCATAGGTAACCACCATGGAAGCACGACAGCAGGCGATTAATGGACATGTTAACCTCATGATGTCTTTCGAAGTGTGGTAACTTCATCACATTGAGGATCGTGGACCTCGCAATGTCCATAGTCCACAGCTGGGGGATTATCTTCGACTTCTTCCCCTTTGTTTTGGTTAAATACTTATGTGGTGCTAGCATGTCGTATTTTTTGCAGTCTCCCAAGTTGAATTCACCAATATTCAGCATCAGAATCCTCTCCAACAGTGGTCCTACTGCGCATATCCCCTTCGGGAGGTACGCAGTGATCAATGTGTAGTTGAATTCCCTTGGGATGTTGTCATGACTCACCGTGCCAACAAGAGGTGGGATGTAGTCGGGCAGGATTGATGGGATGAGGTTTGCATTCGCCAAGTCATCAAGATGCTTGGTTCAATTCTCTGTCGCAGTTTGGGAGGGCCCAAATCGACATGCATTCGATGGGGATGATTGCACTCCTCTTGTCGACGAAGCTTGAACTCCTGCAGATATGACCTTCTCAGCCATGAGTTCTATGAGAATATCTTCGACGTATTTATCTACTGTGATAAGGTCACGCGACATACACGCTCGAGACATGACATCTCAGGTCAGTGAACAAATAATCAAGGTAGCAGAATGGATGGAGAGGTCTCAATAAGCACAATGCAGTAATAGTTAGCTCTCTGTGGGCTTGAATAATCACAATTGGAAAAAGTGTCCACGGTAAGACATTCGATGGGTTCAATGGATAACCTTCTAACGGATTCCTCCAATGGGTAGGAATGCCTCAATCAATGAAATTCCATCCATTATAGCGCGGTCCCAATGGTCCAATGGTGAATGTTCTGGAAATAACTATGTTTCTATCCATTTTGGAGTGTCGTATTGCTCCATCGTGGTGAAGTTCCAATCTGCGTTGTTTTTCTATTCTGATGAGGTTCAAGTTTTGCAAGCCTTCCTTCCGCGAAGTCCTCTTTGGAACCTCTTGCAATTTTTCTAGCTTTTCTTTTTTCTTACTGAGATTTCTATCTTTCTTTCCTGTGATCTGTGTCTCTGGATTCCTCTTTCCATTCTTGTTCTTATCTCCTCTTGGCATAGTAACTTCGTACTGTTGAGGATCTTTCACAAGGTTCGAGGATAATACTTCTTCTCTTACTGTTTCTGGAGTAGGTTCTCTACTCTCGTGTATGGATAAGTTCTCTAAGTCTTCTTGCGTTCTTTCAACTTCGACAGCTAGGTCTCTGGTCCTTAGTTTCTTTGACTTGTCCTCTTGTTCTTCTATTAAGCGCACTATCTCCTAGCCATGAAATCCTTTAATTCTTTCTTTTTCTGTTCTAGAGCTTCCTCTTCTTCTTTCCTTCAGATCTGGTCTTTCTCAATCTAGGTTATTCCTAGAAAAAAAGAAAAGGGGTCATTGTTCTTAACAAACTTAATGACCTTGAATTATTCTTTTGTCGATGCTCCATGAGAAATCATAGGTACATGGGCAAGTCTTCCACATAGGGTTATCAACTTTCCTTTAAACAATCCTATTCCTCCTAGTGAAGGAACCATAGCAGGCTTTCCTAAAATTTCCCAAGTACTTTTTGTCATGATATTCACCTGTGTTTCTATATCCAATACACAATCTATGTAGAAGTCTCATATTCTTGTTTCTATGCACTCTTTCTCTTTTAAGATCTTTGATAGACTAGTGTCTTTGTGATCATTCAGTGTTTCTTTCATCTACAATAATATAGCCTCTGATTCTTTCTGGTTTTTTAGCATATTATTAGTCACTTGGCCTTCCTCAGGGTTTTCTTGTCTCATGTTCATCTTTTCAACTTTAGCAACCATCTTAGGGAAATCCAAAACATCATGTCCAATAGATTTACAACAAAGGAAAATAGGACCTCTACCAGGGAATTCCTTACGAATATGTCCCGGTCTTCTATAACTATAAAAAAGAGTCAATCCTCTCTTTCTCTTGAATGATCCCCAACCTTTCCTATACTGCACACTGGGATCACAGTGATGGACCTGCAAAAAATTCTTTCTAGGATCCTGCATCCACTTGTTAGTCCAACAATTATGTCTATGCATAGGGATAACATATCTTTCACTATTTCTATCAGATCTATTCATATCATATCTTATTTCTTCTAGTTGTGCCCTAATATTCAGACTAGGACCAAATCTATCAAACATACCTAGATCCATACTTTCGAAACAAAAAATTCCACTTATCTTACCTTTATCAGGGCACAAAGATTTAAGATCTTAGCTCTTTTCTTTAGATTAGACTTCTCTTATTAGCAAAGAGCTTCACAAGTCAATTAGAGTACTGTACACTAGGGAAACAGATCTATGCACATAGATTTCTCTTTTCTTCAGTTCCCAACAATCACAGTTTCAAGTCCCAACAATGGAACCATTTGTTGGCATAGGGGAAAACCCGGGTTTCAATGCTTCAACATTGCACCAACAAAACCCTAACTACTAGCTCTTTCAGAAACACCTTCGAAGCAGATGAAGTCTCACCCAAGGTAGAGGTAGGGGGTGTTGCAGGACTCAAGTGTCTAAAACATAGCTAGGACACAGATCTGTGATTACAATACTTAACAGAGCACTTAGCAGTTAACATTCATTAGTATTTAACTCTTATTCACATCACAGGTAAAACCCTAATTACAGAGCAACGTAGTATTCAACAAGATCTAACACATCCAAGCACTTAGCACATAGAAATATATCAGATCTAGCATTCATTCACATTACTAAGCACTAAGATACAATATCAAATGCATCTAACATACATAAGGATGAAAACACTAAGCATAAATCACATCAATCACACAAAAAAACCATAACACAGGATATACATAGTTCACCCCCAGCGTGGGGCTACGTCCACCAACTCTTCGTCTTCTTTATCATCTTCTGTCAATCTCCTTACATGCACAGAGCATCAAAACCAACTTCGCATAGGACAGGAGATCTGTGCACACCTCGCTAGATCCTCCTTCCTTGAGTTTGGCACAGCACAGAGCCTTTCTTACAATCACTTGCACTTATCTCTACAAGTTCTCAATACACATTATGCACAGAGCTAACTCAATCACATAGATCCAACCACTTACATCACTTTCACTTAGCATAGCACCACATATCCCCTTTTTTACTTACATTGCCTAGATTTCTATATATACATTACAAGTGGGGCCTAAACATGGGTAAGACCCATGAGCCAACATCCCATACCCATTACATATACCCTAAACCCAAAAAGCCAACAAAAGGGGGCGAGATCCCGCGAAGTCCGCTTCACCTGGCGCTCTGTCTTCGACTAGCATGTCGAAGTCCACGAAATTGGTCAAACATGACCGACGTTTCCACAAAACCTGGTCAAGGGCCAACAACTACCATCAAATATTTAATGAAAAAACCAATGACCAATGGAAGGGTCACTAGATGGTTGCTCTTATTACAAGAATTTGATATCACCATTCTAGATAAACCAAGGAAAGATAATGTAGTTGATGGCTTTCTTTCTAGAATTATATCTAATGAAAATGAACCTCCGATAGAAGATCACTTTCTAGATGAGCATCTCTTTGCAGTGTCTACTAACTCACCGTGGTTTGTAAATATTGCTAACTTTTTGGATGCAGGAAAACTTTTGCATCATCTAACCCACAAAGAACAACAAAGTATAGTTAGAAAGACAGAAAGGTTTTCATGGATTGATGATTGCATCTTTTACATTGGGCTTGATCTAATTATCATAAGATGCATACAAGAGGACAAAGTCCATGAGATATTAAAATCCTATCATGATGGCCATGTGTGGGACACTTTGTATATAAAAGAATTGGGTAAAAGATACTCCACTAGGGGTATTATTGGCCCACACTTTTCAGATATGCAAAAGAGTATGTAAAGAGATATGACAGTTTTCAACGCATGGGTACACTTGTACAAGTAGATGAAATGTCATTGCAACCACAGATGGTGTTGGAACCCTTTGAAAAATGGACCATTAATTTCGTGGGGGAAACAAATACCCCTTCCCGTTAGTACTCTTACATTCTTGTCTACACAGACTACGTCACCAAATGGATGGAGTAAAAGGCACTTTCGATGGTAATCGAACAAGTAGTAGTAGAATTTCTTCATGAGGAAATATTTGTAAGGTTCGGGATACCATGAGAAATAATGACTGATGGAGGAACTCAGGTCACATCATGGCTTCTCAAGATTTGATGGAAAATTATAAGATCAAGCATAGAGTCATGTTGGCGGGTGAAATTGACCGTCCGTCAACTGGAAGAGTGGAACCGGTCCGGGGTTGTCTAATAACCCAAGCCGTTTGGAATGAACCACCCTGATGGGTTTAGCGGCTCCATTAGCCGATCTATGGTCCTAAGAAAACAAAAATAAAACTAATCTACAATAACTAATCTAACTAAAAATAACAATTAAAACAAACTAAACTAATCTAACTAAAAAGAAACAAAACAAATTAACAAACTAATCTAACTAAAACTAACTATTAAACAAACTAAAACAAAATTAACTATTCTATATATACAATCTACTAACTAATACTATACTAACTCTAACTAATTAACTATCTAACTACTAACAGAAATAAATCTTATTCACAAAATGTACAATATCTACAATTTACAGATTTGAATAAAACCTGAAAAAACACATTTATATTCTGCCCTAAGACAGAAAAAGATATTTTTTGTTGATTTTATAATTTTATGAACAGAAATAAAACAAAAACTAACTAAACTAAACAACCTATATACTAATTCTAACTACAAATCTAACTAAACATATATCTAACTAAACTACTAATATTATACTAACAAATTAATCAAAAATAACAAACTAACCTGGAAAAACATTCCAGATTTGTCCTGTGTATGATGATTGTCTTAGCTGATCGGAGGGAAGAAACCCGCTCCAAATTATCCAAGCGCTCCTTGTAAACAGAAAGCTGCAGTGCTTTTTAATATAATTACAGGACAAACAAGACATAAAAAATTCACAACAATCTTATGATTTATTAATCTCCACAGTTAGATAAACCTGTACGTAAAGACTTATACAAAATGATTCAATTAATGAAGAAGAGAAATCTGTCATTCATTAACTGAATAAAGTAATTGTTGTATTACATTCATTAAATCACATGGATCACATTAATTAAATCACATCATTCTGCAATAGACTATGATAGCTAAAGTAGTCTATAATCAACTGCAAACGACATGCATAAACTTGAAACAAAAGATTGATATATTGAAAAGCGAAAGTTGTAGCAAAACATCAACTTCTGTCTCAGTTTGTATTAGAAATCCATAGCCTGGTTCTCCCACAAGTGAGGATGATCCTTATTACAAAAAATAATAAGTATTTAAAGAGCTTCCACAGGGTAAAACATCCCTGTGGAAGTTATCAAAACTGTTTACATAAAATCTAGGAAGATATCCCAAGTTTAACTAAACTAGGAACCTAAAATAAAACTAAAACACATAAATATCCCCTAGACTGTCCAGTATGTCCAATGCAATTCGGATGTACCTGAAAGGTGTTCAAAATAGGCAAGTTATAAGGGTATTTTATTAATAAAATGATAAAAAAAATCTAATTCTATAGACTAGCTACAAAATCTTGCGATTCTGTAGCTGGTCTAAATAAGACTCAGAATCAGCATAAAAATCAATTCAAATCTATTAAAGAATTAAATTCAATTAACATCCAATAGCTATTTGAAAATGAATCATTCAATTTGAAATTGTTATACAATTTTGAACTCAAACAAGACCAAGATCAGTCAAATGATTACAGAGATAGTGTACTCTGTTTCGTTTGTTACCAAAAGTCGGGTGAACAGAATCATAATCAAACAGTTATGCAATCGTTTCATATCAAACTAAGATCGATTAAAACAAATCGCAAGCAATTGTTAATGTGCCTCTTTAACAGGAGATACGATCGAATCCAGACAATATCATTTCCAAATCGTTATAATTGTATTGACATAACAAACAATTCATGCCATGAGCGAATTAAACCAAAACTAGCGCGTAAATTACCACAAACGAAATCGTAATGAGATCACTCAATTGATAACAGGATCTGTAATATTAGCTCAATCGTTTGTTAATGCCATTTGGGGCAAACAAAATCGATTGACCTTAATTGAAATCGTCCCTTTCAAACAAATTATAACCGGATTTGATAACAAATATCGACCAATTCGTTTTGCAAATTAAACAGAGCAACAACTATAATACGAATCCAACTCATAAAACAATCTTGCCAATTCAAGATATGGGATAATCCAATCAAAATAAGAGCGAGTCGAATAGTTGGGGTTTGAACATAGTCATTACGAATCAAAAACCATTCCATGATTCGGGTGCATTTGCACAGACTTAAATGAGAGTATTGTTTCCATAAAAACAGAATCGTTCTTTCCAAATCCAAATCCAACAGAGTTGTATTCCCGATTTAGAAAATTATATGACACAACATATTAAAAGATAACAACAACCAAACTCATGAAATCGTTCGATAATCACAGCATACAAATTAACCATAACGAAATCAAATCAAATCATATTCTAAATCTAGCATGAAAAACTTTTGGGTCAGATTTAGATACAAATAAATCCAATCGAAAACAAACCATCAATTTCGTTAACTCAATCGGACAAATGATCAAATCAAATCCAATCTAAAACCAATCAAATACTATAAAAATCTATCAGTGGCTAAACTCGGAATGAGCAAATCGTGTTTCCAAATCAAAATTCCATTTATTTTTAGCAAAGTGAAAACAATATACAGGATGAACACATTATGACAGAGCCATTTCAGAACTATTAGAAAACCAAACTCAAATATATTAATCTGAGGAATTCACAAAATGCAAATGATATCAAATATCATACCTGTATGGCGAGCAGACGACTTGATCATGACATTTTGGAGTTGACCACGGCTGTGGCTGATTCAACATTCTTGAAGATGATGGAACCAGTGGTTCTCTGTTTCCTATCAGTCGCTTGAAGTTTGTCTCTTTGGCTGATCAATAATGCAACTTGACTTTCCAGCGACCGGATCCTCGACTGTAATAAGGGGACGTCCAAATAGTATTGTTCCAACCACAAATCACACTGGTCATAGGACGACTATCCAAGCTTCAAAAGTGTAGGTGAGGGTTTGGTTACATTGTTGAGGGTTTCGTTAGGTAGTTTGATCCCAGGGTAGCTAGGATTATTTCTTAGGCAAGGGGGAAGATTGGAAACGAAATCATAAGGTGGCTCGGAGCACAAACCCTGTGAGTAAGGGTACTCACTGGCTAGGAAACGTTCTATGTCAGAGTCTGAATCCTCACTAAGGACTATGGGCTTCTACTCAACACTAGGTTTAGGCTTATTCCTATCCATTCTCAAAATAAGCCGAGCGTTCTTTTTACCCTTGGCATCAACAGTAGGGTTTTCCTTGGCCTTTTTGCTCACGGGATTTTTAATAGCCTCATCCTTCTCATTTATAACGTCGGGTAAGTCAGTATCAGGGTCAGCCGAGGGTTTAGGAGAGGGTAGTAAGACATTTAAGGGCACGGGTGGCTCGCCCTTAGCTTCATTAATCACAGGCGTGTCAACCTGGACAGGGTCTGTATCATCAAAACCATTCCAGGCGATAAAATCTCATCAGCTATAACCATGGAGACTTAAGTGATGAACAATGATAAGTCTAATTAATCCATGGTGGAATAGGCTACTATCGGCCTTATCCCTTTTAAACCTTTTCGACATTTTATACAAGCTACGCTAGAAATAGAAAGGCATATTCAATGGGTATCCCATAAAATTCATTAACAAACGTAGGTGGTAGAGAAAAATGAGTCTGTATCAACCCTCACAGGTCACGAATTGTTTGGCCACCATCAAATTATCGTGCCATCGTGTTTTAAGTGTAGAGATGGGCATACCTCTGTCACAAGATGTGACCTTTCGCGAGACGAACAGTAGTGGCCATGGCACCTCCTCGTCCTTAGAATTTTTGAACCAACGTTGTCCCGAGGAGGGTAACCCTGTAGCAGAACTAATAAACTCCTCATTGATTTCCAACTGGATGTCACCCACCTTGGCTCTACAGCCATCAAAAGTCAGGGCGAACTGTTGTGCCACAAATAAATTAAAACCCTCAAACCTCTGCACGAAGGTGAGCCAACCGTTATCCTCTAAGTCTTTCCGGGCATTGTCGAACAGTAGCAAGCCTTGGCTACCGTTCAGCTTGATTCGCACCACTGGTGCCATGGAGCCAAGCACACGGTGAACAAGCTAGGGTTTGGGTCATAGCATACACAGGAGCAGGGTGCATGAAGGGTTACCCGAGCGAGCAGAGGTAAAACAGGGATAAGGGATAGACATTAATGTCATCGTGCGAAGGTGGTGGAGCTTATCTCTTCCATGCATAATAGTTATTGCCAAGGTACAATCGTCGGCTTATAGTTGTTCTACCTACTATAGTATAGTTCAACAATCATGTGACTTGGCCGACCAATGAGACAAATGGTAAGTGTATAAACCAATACGCGCAATCAACGTTATTCCATAGTTTTAAAACCAATCATACAAAATGAGACCAATACCAAATGTTTAACCATGCGCCAATGTATTGTAACAACTCATATCAAGAGTTTAACCAATGTGCCAATGGGTCTTCATATAATCAACATGCCAATAGTTTTGAAAACACGATCATAGGTATTATATTAAAAGATATATATGAAGGATTTAACCATAACACCTATGTATTTTCATGAAGCCAATGGTCAAGTAGATTAAATAAATGAACATATAAATCCAAATGCAAATGCATCACAATTCAATGAGACAAAGTCACACAATCAATCTAAGAATGTCCAAAGAGTACAGATCAAAATTTTGCCAGCTGCATAACAATAAGTGAAATGTAAGTGCAATGGGCATATCAACAAGAAGGATAAAGACAATTCAAATAATGATTTTAATGCGACTACGAAAGACCAAGTTTTCACACTTACAGTCGTGAAAACAACAACGAAGGTAAATGTGAAAATGTCGCAAAAAATAAAAGTGTCGTTTATTTGAAAATTGCGACGAAAAATTGATGTTTGCAAAACAATGGTGTAGGCAACTTATAAGACAATGGAAAAATGCGAATTGGCTGCCAACAATGGCGACACACTGGTAGAAGCAGTTATCTTTGCCAAAATGAACCAATTCAGATTAGCACATCAAAGATAATTCCAACTCAAAAATAACAACCAGAAAATCATATAAACATCATCATTAACCAACTATTCCAGCAGTGTTTAAAGGATGATAACCAATAAAAGTCTTGAGACCAACAAGTCACGATATTAAAGATGACATCTCCAATACTGTTGACAGAGACACTGCTGCCAGCAGGCATCCATAGCATCGACAGGGTTTCCATTTAACCCACTCTGACATCTGTATCCTATCAAGAAGTTCTAGATCAGAATAAAGGACATTAAGGAGGTTTCTTATTTACAAATTTTCATATACCCGACATTGCTTCGCTGCCAGAAGGCCTGTTCAGTACCCGGACAAAGTTG
>SNQJ01S0015158.1:24821-54431 GCA_010110895.2 Picea sitchensis
CTTTATGAAGTGACCCACTTTTATAAAGAGAAGTGGGGATCACTTTTACAATGAAGTTACTTTATAACAGAAAAGTTGCATGCAAAATAAATAACTCTAGTGAAATACACTTTACAATTTTAGCATGAATTTTTTCAAAAAAGGTAACAAAAGAGAGACTTGAACTCAAGACCTCTTACTTAATAAGACAACTTTTAACCAAATGATCTAGCAAAACATATTGTAATGTTCAGAAGGAGGATTGGGGGTGTTGTTTTTGTTGTTGTTGTTGAAGACGGCCTTGAAGAGCGTGCTAAAAAAAAACTCTTTTCACACAAGAAATTTTTTTTGCTTCTCGATGACAATAAGGGTTAGACCTGGAAGATGCACCTTTTCCTATTTGTTTATGATTTGTCGAGATTGCACATGGCACGGGGAAAGCGAATACGCAGATCTAAAAGGGTAGCAACCCAAAAATAAATAAAACAAAACCGAAATAAAACTAAAATACTACTCTGCAAAAATTTAAAAAAATACGTATTCAAGCTTTATACCTTCGGATCTGACTGTAATGGTCGTATTTTGGGCAAACATAAATCTTTTCAAGTGAAACGAAAAGTGTTCCTGACTGAAATGAGCACTCCGGACGCAATGGAACAGTCCCCTAGCCCCAAAAATGTACGAAAATGACAGAAAGTGGAGATGAGGAGCAGGTCTTCAAACAGGATCTGATACCATATTCAACAACACAGGTATTCCAACAGAGGATGAACACCTTCAATAACCACGAACACAACCATATCAAAGATCAACACACTGATGTTTGCACGTGGTAAAACCCTTACGGGGAAACATCCACGGCCCCAGCCAATGCAACCACTTGGAGCAGTTTATTAATGCAAAGAAAAAGATTACAAAGAGATTGTACAAGAGAGTTTCTCACAATCGAACATCGACAAATGGCCCTCCATGCTCTTTAAATAGAGATCATGGACCAATCGGGTGCTAAGCCACAAATCAATGGTCGTTAAGATTGAGGAGAGTATGAACCGTTGGACCACTCTATGTCGAGAACATATCGTGACCGTCGGATTTCCTAACTACAAATGCATACTAATGCATACTAAATAAACACACTAGAAAACACACTTTTACCTAACGACACAATAGATCAATGAGATCTTACTAACTCCTAAGTGTCTAAATATCCTAACAGTAAACCTCTCACCATTTCATTTATTTACAACAAACACAATTCTTTGAAGTTTAGATGGCCATACCTCAAGTGCCATATCCATGCTTGATCTTGACTTGATGCCTTAAACTTGCTCCAATCTTCTCCATCATTTCACTTTTCATGTGAAGTGGGAACATTCTGTTGTTTGTCATTTTAATCTTTGCAATCACCATTTTACCAGGAGGAATATCAAGTATAGTGCATACATTATTCTCAAAAGTAACTCTATAACCCTTCTGAGTAAGTTGTCTCACACTTATGAGATTATGCTTCAAACCATGTACAAAATAAACACCACGAGTAGTTTTTTCCCAGTCTTTGTTATTACATTAATTGCACATTTTCCCATGACTTCTACAATGTTATCATTACCCAATTTAATTTGTTCTTTAACTGATGTATCCAAATCCTCAAACAACCCTTTATTTCCAGTCATATGGTTACTACAACCACTATCAAGAAACCAAATGTTACTTGCATTTTCTTGAGCTACATCACATGTAATAAACAATGTCTCAGAACTACTCTCTGAGAAATTTGCATTCTGTTTTCTCATATCAGCTTGTTTATTTTGGCATCCATTTGCAAAGTGACCATACTTCTTGCAGTAATAACATTGAATCTTTGATTTGTCATACCTTTGTGATGCCTAATTGTTATTGTTTTCCCTTGAGTTGAAATTTTGATTTCTTCTTCCTCTTGGGTGTTGATTCTTTCTTTCTTCTCTTTGAAAATTATTTCTTCCTCTTCCTCTTCCTCTGAATCCTGAATTTCCTCTTCCTCTTCCTCTTCCAAATGTCATTTTTGTTTTGAATGCATACTCCAATGAGGTATTGTCATTCCTGTTCAACCCGTCTTCATAATTTTTCAAGGAGCCAACCAACTCATCCACAGAATATGTAGTCAAATCTTTAGATTCTTCAATTAACACAACAATAGTATCAAATTTTCTAGGAAAACTTCTTAAAACCTTTTCTACAACCTTATCTATTAGCTCATCACCGTTTTGTCTTATTTGATTAACCAAATTCGTAACACAATATGTAAAATGATCTATTGAATCAAAATCTTTCATTTGCAATTTTTCAAATTCTCTTCTAAGTGCTTGGAGTTTGGCAATTTTTACCTTACTAGTACCTTGATATGTTGTCTCTAGAATGTCCTATGTTTGTTTGGGTGTAGTGGCTGGTTTAAGCCTTCCAACAACTAAATCATTCCATGCTTGCCCAATTATCTGCAAAGCTCTTTTATTCTTTTTCCTATTTTCATCAAGCTTTTGCTTTTCATCAACACTCAAAATAGACTCATCTTGTGGTTCAGTATAACCAATCATTACTATATATGATAGTTCATATGAATCAAATGCTAATTTCATTCTAAATGCCCAATTATCATAATTTTTCCCAGCAAATATTGAAATCATAAACTGATGCCATTCTTTTAAAAAAAATCAAGTCGCCCCACCCTCCCACAAAAAATTCAGCAAAATAGATGAGAAATTATATATAGTAAAGGAGGGTTAGAAGTCTTTACAAATATTCTTGGAATTTCTTCCTTCCCAGTTCCTTCACGCAGCCTCAACGCTAATTACGCCGAAAGGCGTATACCTATTGACAATGGGTAGATTTAATAGGGGTTTAGTGCTTAATAAGTTTTCTATGGAAAGGATTAAATATGGCTGGAATATTCTTGGTTTAACCTTTCGGCGTTGATCAGCCACAATTATGTGGCTGTGCTAGTTATTCTCCTATATAATGTCGACCGTGCAGCATCAAATACTATCAAAACTCTCACTTTATGGTTCCGAATATGCAAATACGACCTAAATGGCGGTTCAAACCCCTGTTTTCGAGCTCAAAACACTTCCTGGAAGCATTCAAGGTCTGATTTTTCCCTTCCGGAGCCTAAAACCATCCCCATTTTTAGCTCAGGCAAATTTTCTCCAAATTCTCTAGGAAAAAAAGCGCTAAAGTTGTAAAAACTTTTCCGAGTCCGTGGTATATTTTCAGCTTGCAATACCACTGCTGTAGCGTAGATCGATCCTTGGACCCGCCCGCATGGCCAGGGTTACATATTCTTCAGCTAGATAATTGCTTAAATCTGCATATTTCCTTTGCATTCTTCTCGGTATTCTCCTCCACACAATGCGCAGGATGCTCTCAACAAAACAATGCACAACGTACTCCTTGGCGGATTGACAATAGGTAGATCGCGCCACACTCCTTCCAACGATATCAAAACTCCACTACAGCTTTATGCAACACGATTCCACACAGGCTCTTCCTCTATGCACAAACTCAACCTCACGACCCTCACTGCTCACACTGCTCACCTCGCTCGGATACCACGATGAAGTGGGAAGAAGCAAAAGAAATATAGAAAATAACAGAGAAACTGATTTTATTGCTCGATGATTAAACGATTACAACTGCCTCGTTTTATAGAGGTCTTGGAAGGTTCTCCAGAATAAGAGAGTTCTCTGAGAGTAAAATATCTATAAGAGTCGGTGATTATGTTGGTGGAGAACATGGAAGTGGAAGTTGATGAAAGTAGTTTTGATGGTAGGTAGAAATTAATTCTTCCAACAATGTTTATCACTTGTCGTGGCTAGGAGAGGAAAATATCTAGAAGAGTCGGTGACTATGTTGGTGGAGGAACATGGAAGTTGGTGAAAGCTTTGATGGTTGGTAGAAATTAATTCTTCAAACAATGTTTATGACTTGTCGTGGTATCAGGTTTGGTATCATTTAAAGTATTACTTCTTTACATGGTGCGATGGAAATGGAACACTCCTCGAATAGCCGCACACACTCCTTCCCAAGGCTCATCGGGCCGGGCCGTCGGAGAGGCTTGGAATTTCAGTTTGCAGGTAGGAAAACAAAATAACTTTATGTTACAAGTGAACGTCACGCCGATATTTAATCACCTACGCTTTCATACTAAAAGCACAACATAACTATGGATCTTAGTCCACATTAATTTCTGGATTTCGTAGCACGTCCTTCATTGTTGAAGGACTCCATAGTATGATATACTATCATCGTATGCTAAACCCTAAACAAATGTACCTTTTCCGACTCCCGCATATCCCTGATTCCGATGGTACATCCTCTTATCAACACCAACATTAATCCGGTGACTCTACTCATCCAAACACCGTGACACAAATCCCCGTTACCGTATGTCATATCGCCCGATTCTCCGTAGTCGGATTCCGCAGCCGTCCCTTATACAATGACGTTCTGATGATGTAAACACCCGACCAACACTTCCCAGCATTCAATGTGCCGACCGACGGAGGTAATGCATCCATAGTGAACCATCCATCTGCCATGCCATGTGCCAATGGATTCCATCAATGCTTACGAATTGAAATTTGAAGTTGGTAAGAAGGCTAGTTTTATTTGAAATTGAATTGAGCAGGTTATTTTAAAAGGCTTTCACAGAATTTGCAGAACCATTTTTTTCGTGCAAATGTTGAAGCCTACTTAGACAACAATTGTTTTTCGTGCAAATGCTGAAGGCTACGCAAACAAATAATTGACAAATAACTACAGGCGCTTTGTATTTTGCTAGTTTTGTTAGGTATTGTCTATGATGGGTGAAAGCAAAGAGCAGGTCGATGGTTCAATGGCTTTTAGGTTGGCTTTTCATCTCAGTTACACTGATATATCATTTATCCAGACTTAATTTAGATCAATTTAGTCGTTATATTTTTAAATAAAAGTATTTTTATTTTCAATTTTAATATATACTTTTCTAAATTTTATCAGTCAAATCACTAGGTCAAGAAGATCCCTTGTTTACAAGAGATCTCATACACCAATTTAGTGTGACTTAACCATCTTTTTAGAGTTTAGCCTACCCCTAATGGTAATCATACCACAATTACTGACGCTCTGAATGCTGCTCCAAACAAAAGTTAAAAAAATAGGCGATACGTGTCACAGAGGAAGTCTAGCAGGAATAGGTTAAGGTGCCCAAATACAAAACAAATATTATATTGGTGGGATATGGAATAAACGCCATTATGATCACCGGTAATAGAAGCTCTTTGGACGGATGGACTACTAACCGCTCTGCAATGGTTGGTAAACTGCGTTACTCATTTTTTTTTTGTGGTTAAATTGATATTTTTCTTTTGTCGGTGAAGGCCTCGTCGTAATCTAATTTTGAATTTGAAATTAGCATGGGGATAAGAGATCTGTGGAAGGTCGTTCTAATTTTGTTTCCACGAATTGAAACTTCACTAGTTTTATCTAGATCTTTCTTTTCTTGTCGCGCGCATACTAAAAATAATTGTGATTACAGATTTAGTTGGGCAAGGATTTCTCGCTCGGGATATCACTTTGGAGAACACGGCATCACGTTGTCGCCCTCCAAGTTGGGTCGGATCTATCAACATTCTACCGCTGCAGCTTCAAAGGTTACCAAGACACTCTTTACGCACACTCCCTTCGACAATTCTACCGGAAATGTGATATTTACGGCACAGTTGATTGTATCTTCGGCAACGCAGCTGCAGTGTTTCAAAACTTCAATCTCCTCGCTAGGAAGCTGATGGATAATCAAAAAAATTGTTTCACGGCTCAAGGAAGAGTTGATCCAAATCAAAACACTGGAATCTCTATTCAAAATTGCACCGTCTCTGCTGCGTCCTATCTGGCTCCGGCCAAAGTCTCTTTCCAAACATTCTTGGGAAGGCCATGGAAACAGTACTCTCGCACAGTTTATATCGAGTCATATATCGATGATGTGGTCGAACCTGAAGGTTGGCTAGAANAGGTAATGCATCCATAGTGAACCATCCATCTGCCATGCCATGTGCCAATGGATTCCATCAATGCTTACGAATTGAAATTTGAAGTTGGTAAGAAGGCTAGTTTTATTTGAAATTGAATTGAGCAGGTTATTTTAAAAGGCTTTCACAGAATTTGCAGAACCATTTTTTTCGTGCAAATGTTGAAGCCTACTTAGACAACAATTGTTTTTCGTGCAAATGCTGAAGGCTACGCAAACAAATAATTGACAAATAACTACAGGCGCTTTGTATTTTGCTAGTTTTGTTAGGTATTGTCTATGATGGGTGAAAGCAAAGAGCAGGTCGATGGTTCAATGGCTTTTAGGTTGGCTTTTCATCTCAGTTACACTGATATATCATTTATCCAGACTTAATTTAGATCAATTTAGTCGTTATATTTTTAAATAAAAGTATTTTTATTTTCAATTTTAATATATACTTTTCTAAATTTTATCAGTCAAATCACTAGGTCAAGAAGATCCCTTGTTTACAAGAGATCTCATACACCAATTTAGTGTGACTTAACCATCTTTTTAGAGTTTAGCCTACCCCTAATGGTAATCATACCACAATTACTGACGCTCTGAATGCTGCTCCAAACAAAAGTTAAAAAAATAGGCGATACGTGTCACAGAGGAAGTCTAGCAGGAATAGGTTAAGGTGCCCAAATACAAAACAAATATTATATTGGTGGGATATGGAATAAACGCCATTATGATCACCGGTAATAGAAGCTCTTTGGACGGATGGACTACTAACCGCTCTGCAATGGTTGGTAAACTGCGTTACTCATTTTTTTTTTGTGGTTAAATTGATATTTTTCTTTTGTCGGTGAAGGCCTCGTCGTAATCTAATTTTGAATTTGAAATTAGCATGGGGATAAGAGATCTGTGGAAGGTCGTTCTAATTTTGTTTCCACGAATTGAAACTTCACTAGTTTTATCTAGATCTTTCTTTTCTTGTCGCGCGCATACTAAAAATAATTGTGATTACAGATTTAGTTGGGCAAGGATTTCTCGCTCGGGATATCACTTTGGAGAACACGGCATCACGTTGTCGCCCTCCAAGTTGGGTCGGATCTATCAACATTCTACCGCTGCAGCTTCAAAGGTTACCAAGACACTCTTTACGCACACTCCCTTCGACAATTCTACCGGAAATGTGATATTTACGGCACAGTTGATTGTATCTTCGGCAACGCAGCTGCAGTGTTTCAAAACTTCAATCTCCTCGCTAGGAAGCTGATGGATAATCAAAAAAATTGTTTCACGGCTCAAGGAAGAGTTGATCCAAATCAAAACACTGGAATCTCTATTCAAAATTGCACCGTCTCTGCTGCGTCCTATCTGGCTCCGGCCAAAGTCTCTTTCCAAACATTCTTGGGAAGGCCATGGAAACAGTACTCTCGCACAGTTTATATCGAGTCATATATCGATGATGTGGTCGAACCTGAAGGTTGGCTAGAATGGTCGACTTTTCCTTGACCACTCTATATTATGGCGAATAGATGAATTTGGAACCAGTGGCAGGAACTGCAGGGCAAGTTCAATGGCCTGACTATCACGCCATGAACATTTCTAATGCTCACTATTTCATTGGTTAATTTCATCTCTGGTGATGCCTAGATACAGGCGATGCCCTTCTATGCACGCTTAAATTAAAACAAGAGTGACAAGTGGTATCCTTGAAAAGATTGAAACAAATTTAGAGAAAGAAAGACTATATATTCTGTGGTGTATTCGTTTCATTTATACATGCAAGAGTCAGTAATTTTCATTGTAGCCTTTGATGGGGGCACAAATTCAAGTCTATTCATAGAATTTTTTTCTTCACCGATACTTTTTGTATTAGTCTAAAATCCATTGAAATTTTTCAATAACATTTAAAAATATGTTTGGGAAGGTGTAATGTTATGGATCTCTTTCCTTAGAAATTTTAAGGATAGACTTTCACAATATTTATATTTTAGAAAATTTCTTAAAAATCAAATTAGTAAAAAATGGGCTTTCTTGTTTTAGCTATGGAATCATCAAAACACAAAAGACATGATATCCATAAAAAGTAAAACTACGGGTAAGAAATTTCTAACGAAAATGATTTTATTGTACATAAAGACATGAACCTTACCATTATCACCTTGTAGCTTTTGTCAATCAATGTATATCCGATAACAAAATAATTATTTTATTTTATATTAAAAATGTATTTATTTGGTATTAATAAAATAAAAATGTTTAAAATTTTAATATACAGTAAGTGGATTGTATGCTGAAATGAAAAAAGTGTTTTAACTCCTCTCAAAACACTTTATAACATACAATTGTTAAAACAATTAAAATTTTGATATTATGTAAAAAAAAATTCAATACATAATAACATATAAAATTAAAAAGGCTTTGGAGGCCACAAGACAAGGAAGGTACAATGTTTATGCCCGCATTTGTGTCTATTTGAACATTTCAAAACCCCTCCCCGGTGTCATTACCCTGGATTATCAAGATGATGAATGGTCCCAAACCCTCGATTATGAGCACATCTCCTTTCGCTATTGCAAATGCCACAAGCATGGGCATCTCTTTCGTGAATGCCCTTTAAATAACCCCACCAAACCTTCTCCAGAAGATCATGAAAAATCCAAGAATGGTTTCACCCAAGTCACGGGTTGGCGTAGACATCAAGCTAACAAAGACCCCCCCAGCCCCCCACCCCCCCTCCCTTCCTATGAATCTTGGATCAGAAATGGGAGATCCAGACACGAACATCGAGGATCAAGAGCTAGCAGGTATAGATATGGCGCATCAGGAGAAAGCCTACCACAAGAAATAACTATATACCATACCAACACATCAGCTGCACAAAGTACACAAAGTCTTTCTCAACTCTTCGGCAAGACGATCAACCCGAGCCAATACGAATCTAGGAATACAAAAAGGCACCTCAAAGGAACAACGCAAACCCACAAAAGAAGAGAAAAAGAGAGGCAGAAAACCAAAACACCAACTTATTCAAGATGCCAACAATTTCCTCATCAACTCAGGTCAAATTCATTTTATCTTAGACAACTTGCCTCCCCTCCGCCCCCATCATCCTCATGAAGATGCTAGCTTGGAATATAAAGGGAATTAATGCAAAAAGAAAACAAGGTTTTCTCAAAGAAAGAATCAAGAAGTAACAACCAGATATACTTCTACTGCAGGAAACAAAGTGTGCGAGAGAGGAAGCTTATTCCACTCTTCAAAAATGATGGAAGCAAGCCCACTATGTGGAAGTGGACACCAGGGGAGCAGTTGGTGGCCTAGCGATGCTCTGGAATCCAACCACAGTTTTACTTGACAGTTTTTTCACCTCTAAATGGACCATCACAACCCACCTTATTGGCTCGAATAAACAAGGCTACATCACAAATGTCTATGGACCCCCTAGACCAAGAGACAAGGAATCCTTCCTCCATCACTTGGACTGGATCGCCAACTACATCGGCTCCCAAAGATGGATCCTCAGGGGATATTTCAATATGATCATAGGTCTAGAGGAAAAAAAGGGGGGCACACACACTTTGGGAAATGACAATGAGGTTTTCAATCGCACCATTGGCCTTCTGAAACTCATTGATGTAGAAACATACAATGGGCCCTTCACATGGTCCAACCGACGCTCAGGAGGCCATCACGGCTCCAACAAAATGGACTGATTCCTCCTTTCATAAGACATAATGATGGATGGCCTCACTTGGAATGCCATGGTCATCGACACCCTAGGGTCAGATCATTGGCCAATACTATTGACAATCAACATCAGTGGTACCCCAAGCAGAAAACCCTTCCATTTTGAAAAATTCTGGTTGACACAGCCAGATTTCCAAGCAAACATCAAGCAATGGTAGGAAGAAGCGACCATCCAAATAGGGACCCCGATGTAATGATTCCAACAGAGGCTAAAAAACCTCAAACACCATCTCAAATCCTGGAATAAGTCCACCTTTGGTGACATCTTTCAAGCACATGAAAGTCTCAATCAGAAAATGCAATTCCTCCAACAACAGATCAGATCCCAAGGCCTTATTAAAGCCCTAAAGAAGCAAGAAACTCTACTAAACAACCAGACTGCAGAAAGAAGGGTGCAAGAAGAGATACTCTAGAGACAAAAATCCTACATCCAATGGTTAAAAGAGGGGGGGAAAAAGGGAGTAGTAATGAAACCTAGACACACCAATGAAAATTTTACAACCAAGACATGTCAAATTGTATTTGAGAATTTTATCTTGAAAATATAACAATTTGACCTGATAACCCTATCAATCACATGAAAGACAAAACTTGATCACAGGTGACTGACAGACTGACAAATTCTAACAAAAGGCTTGGTTTGTACTGGTAGGCATGGTAAACATGAGAATTTTTATTGTCTGTCATCAATATGTAACAATTCAAACAACTGATCCTCTTTTCATAAGCTTGGAATACAGATGACAATAAGTATTTAGCAGTTGTAATTGCTTTGTATTTGTCACAAAGAGTAGTTAAGTATAAGCAGTCTTCTATAGAATAAACATAAAACACACAGGAGATTATAACACACACAATTATGTCAAAAGTATATAATTTATCATACCAATACAAACAACTACTGATATAATATCCCAAGACTTTGTAAAAAAGACAGTATGACAGAATTTTGACAGAAATCCTACTTCCTCTTCTCATGGGTTTGCTATACAAATGGGAAATGCTTAGCATTTTTAGCTCAGGAAAACTCCCCCCAGACAGAAGATATGGCACATCCTCATTCCATGAATCAACAATAGGATTCTTGGTCTTTTTTCCCAATGAGGCTGCAGGGGTATCAACAAGATTCTCCGATAAAGGAATAGTTTGAGCATGAGGGTTTGGGTGGAGTAACAGTCCCTAGATCAAGAGTCTTCTTGCTAGTCTTGATTGTAATATGAGGGTTTGCAAATTAGTAAATGAACTCATTCCACGTTTTCTCCTATTTTTCCAACTCGGCTAAGACAAGTAGTTTGATAAGGCCATGGTGAAATAGGTTGTTATGGGGATTGGTTACATCCTTCCTCACTTGGGAATATATCTTCTCAAGACTCTTTAAGAAGTAAAAGGGAAAGTTACAATGGCTTATGGAACTGAAAGTGAGATAATAATCGAAATTGACAGGCTTTAAAGACAGAATATCTACCTTTACATGTAATCAATCTGGTGATGACTATGAGAGGGTTGATTAGCTCCTCTTTTATCCACTCCTTGGATTATCCCTTAGCTCCAGAGCTGTTTTGAAATTCAGTTTTGAAAACCCTGTTATAGCTTGCTCTTGGAAATTGGTGGTGTTTAAATCAATGGTCTCCAACTCTTGGGATCTTTGTGGTTGAGGCAATTGATTCCTCAGAGGCCATGAACATAGTGAATAGGAGTTTAGGTAGGCTAAGAGTGTTCCATTGTTGTTGATTTTTCCACCATGCTCACTCAATCCACTTGCATAGAACATGTAATGTCAAACCTATAATGAACAACCTGTAACAAAAATGTAATGTCAAACCTACAATGAACAACCTGTAACAAAAATAAACCAGCAGAGTTGTCTGTTAAGGACATATACCAAAATTTATAGCACATAGGAGTTAGCATTTCGAAAATAAAATGACTGTTGATATAATAACTTGTATCATGAAAATAATATAAATTTTTTACAAAGATTTACTTCTTTAGGAAATGATCATTTGTTAACTCATGAACCCCTACCCCACACCTAAGTATTGTGACACCTCATAATAAAAAATATAGGAAACCAGTCAATTCTCCCAATAGCCAAAGATTTACAACATGTCAAGTGTAGAAATAAAATTTCACAGATTGGTCTGACGAGACAGTTAGGAGATGGCCCCACCCATAGGATAAGAGATCCTATATATAGATAAGAAGAGGGAGGCAAGAGAGTTTCAAGATAGTCTCAGAGTTATTTCCCAATGGCAAGTTTATAAAGTTCATTAACCTTAGCTTAAACATACATACTTCATGTCAGATTTGTTTGCAAATAATGTCGTACATTAGGACAAGTTTAAATTTATTATTTATTTTTGGCAGATTACCATCCTCGCTAGGTAGAATTCCCCACTGCCAAAAAGCATGTTCAGTACTCCAGTGGGTTTACCTAGTCATACCATAGGTCGGTACTCGCTGCCAGAAGACCTGTTCAGTATCCCGGCAGGTTAGCCTCTTAAACCCTCAAAGACTGGCCCTCCATCCTTTAATATTTTAGTATAAGATTGCTTATGAAAGAATATGGGGGAACAACTCTTAAAACAACTTTTTCTTTCTCTCTTTTCAATTGGGATGGTATTTATGTTAGAGGATGACTTTCCGTTATATTACTTAGTGATTGTCCTGATGTAAGGGGTACTTAAGAGGATGTGGCCTATCTAAAGATATGATATAATCAATTTATTTAGTGTGTAGTGGATGGTACCATTGAGAAAGAACAGAAAGGTATCTCTAGGCATAACTTACTTTCTTCTTTTGTAAGTTATTGTGATGTTTCCATGACTAACCGCTAATCAAACTTCCTTGTTACTCTTTGATAAAGACACTTGACTCACTTACTCAGGTTTCTTGGAAAAACTATACCGGAGACCTCTAGGTTTGATAGTTATAGTATCACTTCCTTATATGGTGGTGAAGGTTCAAGATGAAATTCTATTTAAGATGCCTTGACAAAAAGAAGATGATAGTCTTTGCAAAAATATGGCTAATCACAATAAGTCATTATTCATTTGATGCTTAGTAGACAACAAGGTTCAAGTATAGCAATGTTTTGAAGAAAAAAATCTTCTTTTATATCTCCTTGAAAATGTCTACTCCTGGTGAAATAAATACCTACAGAGATCTCTAAAACTGTTTACAAAAACCACACTCTAAAATATAATAAACTAATGAGATCAATGAGATCAAGTCATAGGAACATGTATCTCATAGTTCTTAAAAAAAATGTAAAATGAGGTTGCATTAGACTCTAAGCTAAACTAACAATATGCAACTTTTATTTACTATCCTACCCTACCTAAAAAGAAAGGAAAATATTTATTCAAGTGTAAGAGCTCTTCCAATGTAACCATGTGCGGAGCAATATAAGAAACATACTCATATCCATATATGAAAAATTTATCATAGTGATTACCTGGATATGAAGAACCAACCAACCCACTTGTTTGGGCATCAGAAGGTGTTGAAGAAGAGAATAGTATTGTGGCCTGATGACCTCTTGAAACCAAATTTCAATGTAATCTTGATATTCATCAACAGTAATTTCTATGCTCTCCTTCATCATGCTATGCAGATCCTCTTCTTCTCGATGATTTATTTCTGAAGTACATAAAGGATCTGCTGAGATGGATGTTGAGAACTCCTCAATCTTAGGTCTTAATGATTGCTCTCTACTAGGTGCAGTCCATAATTTCTCAGTTTCCTTTGGATTTTGGAAAGGAAAATCACTTTGTATCTCATAAGACCTTGATTCTTCTAATATTTCTAGAGAGGTATTCAAGTTCTTCGCTATTTTCAAGATGTGTTCTTCTTGAGAAGAAGAGATCCCAGCTATTGCTAGGATTTGTGAAAGTTCCCTCAGGCTAAAAGTTGCTTTTGAGTTCATCTTGTTATTTGATAAAACTTGGTTCACACAAAGATGATGTCGAAAAATTTAGGATTTCCTAATGGTGGTAAGAAAACAAAGGTTGTATTGTTTGTTTCTATAGAAGGCTCGAGTGATTTTTTGTTTTATAGTGCTCCCTATCTTAGTCTCTTTAGAGACTACTTTGGCTCCTTGGGTTGAGCTAGCTCCTATTTTTTGGTATTGGTCTATGGATTTTATAAGCGGAACGTTCATTCCCCCAAAGAGATTGGAAGGAAACTTGTCTGAAAGGTCTAATTTAGATTTAATGTATCTACCTTGCGGGTCTTTAGGCCTATTCATGAAAGAAATAAAAAACAAAATGAAAAGCTACCATTTGGTTTCTAGGTCTATTCATGAAAGAAAACAAAAAGAAAAAGAAAAAATACCATTGGGTTTGGGGGAAACTGCTATAGCAGATGCGCAGGTTCTTACCTCTTGTCTTATAGTTCCCCCACCACCAAGCTAATGCTAAGGTCTAAGGATGATGTATTTCCTAACTACTTCTTACCTTGAGACAACTCCCTGACAATGGTGCCAAAAATGATGGGTGTTATATATGCACTAAAAACACAGTAAAAACCCTCAATTAAATTGTCAACCCGGGGTAAGTAAACTTACAGTTGTAGCAAAATATATGCCAAAAGTAGAAGGGATGGTAAGAGTATATTCTAACTAATGAAAGCAAATATATAATGCTAATCTACTCAAGCAAACCTATCTAGTTAGCAAACCCGACTAAGGAACTTGAAACTAGGTAACCTAAGTAGTTTTGGGCCAAGGATCGATGGATAGTTCCTAAGAAAGCAAGTAAAACCCTATGTAAAGAAAACTAGTTTAACAATAAGCAAAAGCAAACTACTAAGCATAATAAACAAATGACAAAAGCAAACTTCTTTAACTTGCCAACCTACATTCAATGAGCAACTATCCTATGAAAGCAAATAAATAGGAAAGTAAGCAAAAGCACCTATCTAACCTATTCAAGAAAATAGACAAGTAAGCAAAGACACCTAACTAACCTACTAAAGAAAAAGATAAGTAAGAAAAGGCACCTAACTAACCTACTAAAGAAAAAGACAAGTAAGCAAAGGCAACTAACTACTGCAAGTAAAACTTCTCATTGAACAACTATCTAGCCTAAGAGGCAAGTGGACTACATGCCTAATGCAAAACTATTTCTAATGTGTGAAAGGAAATCTAAATGATCAATGCAATGCATGAAAGGAAATCTATTCTATTGAAAGCAATANATGAAATTCAAATGCATTCTATACTAATATAAGAAAACTTATACTATACTAAATTCAGTCATTAACTACAACTTGAAATTGCAATATAAATATAAGCAAGAAATTACATAACATAAACTAAAATAGCTCTATCTTAACAATTCAAAATGTAATAAGGAAAATGCTTAAAATGGAAATTAAAGCATGACAAAGTAAACTAATGAATAAATTAATCAACAACTAACTAAGAAAAATCTAATTAACAATTGAATAGGCAATAAAAACTAAAACTAACCCTATCCATCCACCAAAGCCTTGGTTAAAGAAAACATAAACAAAAACTTTGTTCTACTCTGCTTTAATTCTTATTTTAAATCAAATTTCAAAAGCATGAATAAAAAGTAATCTCATATCTACTTGCACATGGGGTTAGTAGATGAATTTGCAAATTCATCTCTAATCTACGAGATTAATGCATTCTAACACACTCTGTCATTCTAACCTACAAAAGGGAATCAAAACAATTTAAACTACAACAACAAACTAATTAATAATTTGATAATGCATGTATAGGAAATAAAGAGACAAATAAATCATAAAATGCATGAACAACACACAAAGAGTTACCAGACTGTTGGTGGCTCCCCCAGCAAGTCGTGGTCACTCTGTAAAAGCACACCATGGACTCAGCAGGTCGAATTCACCATAAAAGCCCAAAAATGCAGTTCTGGCATAATCTGGCAATGTAAAAACTCAAAACAGAGAAAAAAATGAATTTGTCTCTAATACATTGGCTCTTCTACTTGGTTAAGAATCTTTTGATCATCCTAGTGGTATTTATAATGTTTACATGCCAAGTGGTCGACCACATGAGGTTTGAACCACTTCTAAAATTGGTAAATTTCATTAATGGTTCCCTAACTACCGAAACAAAGTGAGCCAATAATCACCCTCTTTGAACAACTGGAACTGAGTTGTCTGGAGCACAATAGCTGGAGGGGACAATTATGAACAAAACCAATGTGCCCAATTTTCCCATCACTAGCCGCCAATACCATAACCGCCAAGTCACCCTACGTTTTTGTGCAGGAAGAGGTGTTGGACAGAATGTCGGATCGAGTGCTGGAACGAGTACTGGAAGGAGTGTCAGATCAAGTGCCAGAACGAGAAATGTAGTGCGTTGTTTCCCTGTAACACTAGTAAAACGTGAATTAGCTCTTGGAAATCATAAAAAATGATGAATTATACTTGATACAATCATTAAACATGAATTATACGTACCTTGTGCTGATCATACCATTTTATCATGAAATTCTTCAAAAAGCTCCTTTAAAATATGAAAAACACATATGTACATGCGAAAAAAGTGTATAATAACCGTCATAAAAGTGATCATATATCGGGCCCAACACCCCCTATGGGTATGTCTCCCCCTATATTCTCTGTAATATCAACAATATGCTACCATATAATGATCCTTGGACCTGTCCATACATCAACCTTGTACCATAGCATAAATCATGAAGAAAAAGATTAACCAAATACATCATGTGCCAAAATGTGTGTTCATCATGTACAACACCTCTGTTCAACAACCATGTTCATCAACTACATGTCTCAATATGTAGCCCAACCACATGAAAAATGCATGCACCATGATATCCAACATGATCCCACTCTCAACACCAATCATATGCTACCAATAGTACATCATAGGATATATCAATGAAATTTCAATTATGTACCAGCCATGTACCCCATCATCCAATAGATGAGCATTTGATCAACATCATTCCATACTCATGGGTTAGTTCCATGCACCCAAGATTTATTTTATATCATAACCTTGCATGATCTAACGTAGAACCATGAAAACCTGCATCAAACAGTGTCAGAACCTGCAATAAACAATGTCAGACCCTGCAACACAGATTTATACTATCTCATCAAGCTACAACTCATGTGCATTGCCTTTTTCCCAAGGCTTTATTCAAGGTCAGCCAAAGTATGTACGTGACTATCACCACTGTCACTTGTGTATGCCTCAGTAGATGACTTCCTTGAGATTGCCTTCATTCTTTCATCCTATTCTGGCTGCTCTATCTTGTTCACCCACTTTTGTAGATGACCCTTCTCCTCAAAACTTGAGCTCTGAGCATCCATATTTTCAAATATGTCTCCCTTTCTTACTTCATTCCTTCTTCTAGCCATGCTATGTGAAGTCCTCATCATGGACATTCTTCTTGTGTTCCAACACTCTTGGGATTTGTTTCCAAATCCACTATAGTTGTAGCATCTCATGGAGTTACAGTGAACAAGAATGTGTCTTACTTGATCACATCTCCAACACTTTGTGGTGTTATAGAATCTTCCATTGTATCTCCTTTCATAAGATCTACATTCAAAATCTTTGTGACCATATCCATTACATGAATAACAATACCCATGAAAAATACTTTCATACCTTTGCTTGGGTGTCCAAAGAATAGATTATTGATGTCTTTCTTTCTTTGTTCTTTTGAAATTTTCCTTTCCTTGTATAGATGGTTGCTTTGCAACATTGTGTTCCTTCTTTTATGGAATTACCTCATGCTTCTTTGAGGTGCTTTTTTTAGCATGTGTATATTCTCCTTTGTATCCAAGACCTAATTTATCACATGATGATCTTTGACTTTCCAAGATCTCATCCAAGATTCGTGAGATATTCAAGAATTTGTTTGATTTTTCAACCTTCTTTCTAAGGACAACAATTTCAGCTTCTAACTTACAACATGACTCTTCCTTTTCATTTATTTGAATCTTCAATAGTTTCTCTATTCTTTTGGCTTCTTCAATTTGGGTTTTGAGATGGACAATGGTTTCAAAACTTTTGTTAATCTCATCATCTATATTCATATCTTCTTTTCCATTCTTTAGTCTTGTGATTTCTTCTTCCTTTTCTTCTAATTGAGTCTTATTTCTCTCTTCTTGTTCCTTGATCATTTCTTTTAACTTCAAGATATGCCTTTGACTCCTCCTAAGAAACTTCTTAGTGTTATCCGAAAGATAGTTATAGTGTGTATAAAAATGACCACTTCTATGTCTATATAAACCTTCTTCAACTTCCTTTCGAACTTTCAATAGATTTTCTTCTATTCTTTTCATGGGATAATTACCATCAAACTTTACACAAACTGTTTCTATATCTTCTTCTTCACTTGTATAGAAAAATTAACCATCATCATCATTGCAATCAAGTTCTTTTGAGGGTTATTTACCTTCATTTGAAGTATCTTCACTATCTTCCTTTTTGCCAACATCAACACATAATTATTTTCCTTCATCTGAAATGTCTTCAAGATATTCCTTTGTGCCATCATCATTTGAGTCTTTGTATTCACTTGAAATGTTTTCAAAATAACATTTAGAAATAATGCATTCAAGATTTTTTTATGATTCTTTACCTTTGATGATCTTGATGGAGTGGTGTTCAATTTCTTCCTTCTCCTTCTTTGTTTGATATGTCTCCTCTAGCTTAAGCCATAGATCCTTGGCGGAAGTGCATTGTCCCATGCTCTCTTTGATAGGGCTTGAGAGTCCACTAAGAATGGTCTTGAGAGACAATTCATCATTCTTCTTTCCTTCCCTTTGAGCTGCAAACTTTGACTTTTTCTTCAATGAAAATGATCCACCAATGGTAGCCTTCCAAATAGCTACTTCCATTGTCTTCAAATGTAATCTCATCTCTATTCTCCAAGTAGAATAGTTTTCCTCATAAAGGATTGTAACTTCATCATCCATTTGTGTGTCTATGGATCTCCTTCAAGATTTTTAAGGCTTGTAGTGAAGTGCCACTCTGATACCAATTGTTGGACACAACTACCAAACTTAGAGGGGGGGGGTGAACGAGTGTGGGGCTATTTTTCCCAAAAATTCTCTCTTACACAAAACTCTTTAATTAACATTCAACATTTATTCATTACCCATTGATGTCATTTATAACCAATTACATGTGAACATATATTAGCAACATATACTAGCAATATATCATCAACAAGTCATCATGAAAAGGAACACACATGACATAAGATGAAAGTACAATTTTTCTTTTTATTATGGACAACAATCTGGGGGTTTAACAACAACAACTGAATAGAGTATAACTCTATAAGAGAACTAGATCTATAATGAAAGACTCAACTTAGACCCTTAGCACCAACTAATATGAGGCAACAATCCTCAACAGATATCAATCTGTCAACAGGTACGTAACCTGTCAGTAGTGCAACCTGTGTGTGCACGCGCTCTAGCTCACTACAACACACATATGTACATGTCTAGTGTATACAACAGCCTGTGTATACCTTATGATCCGTTTAGGATTTATACTTCAATATCAACTCAAATCATCTGCAACCAATATATCATTATGTTCTATCTCTGACTGTCCAATCTGAACACCAGCTAGTCACACCATTTCCAAGCTCTCCAATAGCCTACTCATGCTTCACAATAGATCAATATGAATGCTATCTCAAACATGTATAAACATCTAGTATACCATAGAAATCATGTCACCACTGAATTCAAAGAGTACTACTCACTCCATCAACCAAATCATCCAAACTGAACCATATCATAGAAGTCATACCAAGAATGCCCTAAGCATTCACAACATATCAAACAATGGTATCCATTAAGATAATAATATAACCATACCAGTGTCTCAGTGATATATCTGAGCCCATAGAGTGCAGATATGGAACCTGCCTCATCATCCAGGAGCTTGGCACCAGTTCAAACAAAAGTCTTCATCATTCCATCCACTATACATGCCATGTCCTCATATAGCCCGCGTATGCACACTCCCTAGCCCATTACACCCCGCGTATACCTCATAAACTAGGGTTTCTGAAGCTCCGAGATTTTTTATATCAAGATATCCAACATTGTCGAAACTTTGATGCATCCATGAGATCCTCCTCTCAATTTATTCCTCATAATAGATCTTCAATCATGCTTAAGAGATCCACACCAAAGATGCTCAAGAAAGAGCTCTCCATCAATACTCCAAAAGATATTCTCACAAGAATTTCTCCATTTGATCCACCACAAAGATGATTTGCAAGAGACCATAGCTATCTTATTTATACTTTCATCCTTTAGGTCACTTGACCCATTTTTAGGTCACTTAGCCCATTTCTAGGTCACTTAACCTATTTTCCTTATTTTAGGGTTAACCACTTTCCATAAATAGAAAATTCTCCAATACTTTATCGTTTAAATAATCATTCTTGATTTTGTCACTTTTTTTTATTATTTAAATAATCCATCTTGACTTTGTTACTTTACTTTATCATTTAAATAATGATTTCTTCTTTTAGGGCACTTTGACTTCTTTGACCATTTGGGGCTTCAAGCCAACACATGGGGGTCCTTCAACTTCATAGGGCCATAACTCTCAAACCGTGAGGAGTTATGTGACATTCCACATACCATCGGAAATGGCATGATAAGCACTATCCATCTAGGATAGTTTCACCAACAACTTTAATGATCTTTATGTCATTATTCCACATACAAGCATGGGTCCTCCCAACCACAAAGCGTCTTCCCATGAGGGCTTTCACCATAAGGGGACCACTTTGGAGTTCATCCATTTGTGCACCTTATCAATCATGATAAGATTATAATGATTCATCTATGCATAAATCCACCACTATATTATATACATCAATTATGCATCATGTGTCAATGACAATTCATTGATCCATCTTCATCATATCAATCACAACTCATTGATCCATGTTCATCCATTGGTTTCCACTTGACATCTATCAAAGACAATACATATACTTTGTTCTTCAATCATCAATCAATCCATCAATCAAACAAACCATTGACATCAATGACAAAACCATGGGCATCAATGACAGCATGATGCAACATATTACAGGTTCATGGTTGTATTCATAAAGAAAATGTCATTGTTTCTATAAACCCTAGTTGCATCCATAATTTTACCAATTTTCAGTTGGTTAATAGATTGCAAGTTCCAGTTAAGAATATTCAAAGCACACAAGTTGAGGGTGAAAATGTTCAAATTGTTAGAGATTTGAATATTAACATGGATAAATATGTTTTGCATTCATATTTTTATGCTATGGATATGGATGAAGTGGATATTTTTTTGGGGTATCCTTGGATTGAATCAGTAGGTACCATTAATATTAATGTGCAAAATAAATTTTTGAAGTCATGGTACAAGAAAAAGAAAATCACATTGTAGGATGTGTCCCTTAATAAGAAAGATGGGCCCATAGAGGCCAACACAGCAGTTATTGTCAAGTATGAAGTTGAATCAGAGGCAGAGTCTATAAAAGGAGATGAAACAAAACCAAAAGAAGGACACAATAAAGAAGCTAAGGAGGTCATTGAATCAAAGGCACAATGTGTTACATATTTGAAGAAAAAATAACAGATTCCTACAGTTTTTGTATATCGCCATCCACATCATATAGAGACACAACAATCATCAAGGCAAGGGAGTGTGCATCAACACATTTATGCACCAACAAGGCACTAGATAGGAAACCAATCAAGAGGTGCATGGAGGACTACTGACACTACAGGAGGAGCTCAGGATACAACAACAATCCCATGGAAACCATGACATGATGGAGAGAAAGATCAGGGTGTCAAGGCAACAGATGGGCATCATCTTCAACTTCCATTGGGATGGATGGATGGTCATACTTGGTACTAGTTGGCAACATTGCTTAGCCAGTCATATTGTTTGGTTTCCTCTCATGTTTCGAGGATGAAATATATGAAGGGGGATGGAATGTAGTATACCTAGGGAGGTAATATGGGGTACCTAGGGAGGTACCCAATGGGAATGTGGTTATTTATTATTAGTAGAATCCATTTAATATATGAGAATGTGGGAATTCAATGTAATGTGGACTAGGTCCACTATATTAATAAAGGCCCACTATGGTAGTTAAATGTCATAAACGTGAGAAGTCTATCTAGAAGGTTCCTAGGATATAGAGAGAGCTATATAAAGAAGTGTAAGCAATGTAATGAAGCATAGTGAAGAACATTTTCATTGTAACAAGAAGGTGTTGCTTGAGGAGTGCATTCCTTCCATAAGGAATAATATATGGTGTTACCTTACCCCAACGGTTTTGTCTATTTCTTGTGTTCAGTATTTGGTGAATGGTTTATGGTTTATTATTGTTCTTATTGAAGTATATTTTCAGATCTGGTATAGGTACTTAACAGATAGAGTCAAAACCCAATATCCCATACAAAAAGGGAGTGGAATACGTGTTCTATATAAAATGAACAATGGTCATAGTTGTTGTGGGGACCATGCCACTCACAAAAGTTGTAGGTGTCTGGTCATTCGTAGTCCTTATAGGTGGAGGTGGGGGAGGGGGAATGATACACCCTCCTTCCGCAACTAGGATGGGAGTATGAGGAATCCCAGAAGAGGTAGCATTAGTTTCTTCCATCAACACTCATCTAATAAAATTGAATTCATATGAAGTCACCTCAGGAGGGACTACCTGAATAATGAGTGGTGTTGATAAGTCAGTGATCAAAGGGTTTGTGGGTCTGAAGCCTTCAAATTCGAAGTTAGAAACTGTAGACTCCTCCAGTGCAAGTGTATATTCTCTAGGAGTAGGATTGGTCAAAAATTATGGTGTCCGGTCACTTCAAAAGAACCCTATTGATATAGCCTTCGTCTCAACGATGGAGGAGGTGAATCCAAAGTAACCGACGACAGGCCCTAAATCCTACGCAAATGATGGAGCTGTTAATATTCCACCTTATGAAATGATCAACCAACACTCTAAGGTTAAGCTAGTGTGAAACAAAGAGCACACACTAAAAATTCGCTAAAGGAAAAATAAGCAATCAACAGACTAGTAGGAAGAACAGTTATGTCAATCAACACTAGAGCAACTTACCGGTGCAAGTGTAACTCAAACATGGAAACACCCTCCAGTTATACTTTGCAAAGTGAGATACAAAGTCTTCCCTAGGTACCATGGTATGCCCTCACATTCACCTGTGTAATTACCTACAAAAAGGAAACTAGATTTATATCTCACAGTCAGTCACCAGGCAGGTACAGTCGACAGTCGGGCTAATCGTAATGAGAAGGATAACAAAGTCTGAAGCGTTTCAAGGGTGCCGAAGGAAAATGGTTCGGAATAAAACTGAGGATCCCGAACGGATTCAAGTTCCATGAAGCTCCGTAGTCAAATGAGATGAGAAAATATCCCAAGAATGACCCTCAATACACGATCCCCACTACATTTGGTTCAGCTTTGGAGGGTTTATCTCCTCTACCTTTCGTCACATGACCTCGTGTTTATCCCCTGTGTTAGAGGGGGGTCCTGACTAAATATTATGAAATTGGACTTTTACACTCCCTATCAAAGAATCTTATGTTTATTTAATAAGCCTTGAAGAGTTTCCTCTCCACACCTATTTCAAGGCCCTAAATCCTAGACTACTTGGTGTGCCTTATAAATAGAAAAGTCTACTTGATTTTAGCATTAATCGTTGATTTTAAATGGATTAATTAGTGAGAGGATACATAAATGAAACTCGTTGTGTTCTTGAGAGACAAAAGAGAAGAGTTAACAAGATTTTAGAACACTGTGCGGAAAGAAATCTACGTTCTACAACTGAAAAAATGACTTTTTAACTTTGAAGGTGCAAATTTTTCAAAATATAGAGCAAGATCCTAAAATGCAATTTTTCCTAGAATGTTTTTTTATTTCAAAATGCAATGCAAACTAGTAAAACTTTCAAGGAAGAATCCTAAAAGGAAATTTTGAATTATAACTCTTTTCTTTTGTATAAATATCCTATGGTACAAACACCAAACAAACATGCATAATAAAATGCAAATGGAGTTAATGAACTACAACAATTTTTTATTTTTATTTTTCAGTGCTTAGAAATGAAAATAACAAGCAAATGATGCTTTTTCTTTTTTTCAAAGAACAATAAAGGGAAAGAGATGACAAACCAAAGAATGAAATGGACCCTAAGCAACTTCTTGAAAGTAGGGATTCATTGGAATCCACAAGAGGACCTAAATCTCACAACTTCACCCTTAAACTTGACCACAAACAAAAGAGATAAAGAAACAAAAAGATTCTTTATAAATTGCAAGATAATATGATCCTTGAACCTATCCAAAAATAGTCAACAAAGACCCTAGAGAACTCAGGAAGACCTGAGAAGCAAAGAGCTTACTAACAGGAAAGAAAAGTCTTTTGAAAAAACTCTTCCAAAACACAGAGATGTGTGTTGTGCACGAGAAGCATGTGTATATACGTAGATGTATATAATGCAGAACATGTATGTACATGTTTTGTACAGAGAACAATGTGTGTACACCTCTACAAATTAAAAAAAAGAAGAAAATGTTTGGATAGACAACTTGGGAAAGGGAAGCTAGTATGCACCTAGAAGGTGACCAGAGGCCCAACCTGAATCAGAACACTCGGAAAACTCAAAAAGAAACTGAAAATAAAATCAAACCAATATCTCCCACTAAGAACCTAGAGAGACTCCCCAACAGAGTCGCCAATTATGCTATGGGGAAAATTCCCCCTAAAGTGGGTCTAAGGAATAGGCAAAGTGATAACTTCCTTAAAAGGCTGACTTATCTCTAATCTACCCCAAAACAATCTAGACTAAATGATAAGAGAGAGGGAAGAGAAGGTTAAGAAGACCACGTTAAATCCTTTCGATTAATTTAGACCTCTTCCACTTTATATTTCCTCTTAGATCAAAAATCTCCTCCCAAAGTTGACCTGCAATGGACTAAGAACACAACACATCAAAATATACAATCTCTAGTAATCACTTAAAAGCCTAAATATAGATATAAATGATCAAATAGATAAGAAAATGTACACATAAAGTTTTGGGACAATGATAATCTCTTTTATTCATATACAAGATGAAAGGTTACAACCTTTTCTTGCGGACACCAGGTTACACCACTCTACGAACCAAATTCAGACTCCTTTGTTGTGACTCCAAGTGCACCAATCCCACATAGAATTCTCACAACCAACATGCCAACATGGGAATAAGGAAGGGTTGCATAGGGAGAATGGATGGAAGGGAAAGATGAGGATAAAACTCAGATCAAGATGCAAAACTTGGGAAATGAGAGGAAAAGTATTTTGGTAGGGTTTCCTTATTCTCTTTTTCATATCTTCAAATGATCCCCCAAGACCTCTTTTTATATGAGAAAAATATGGTTATTCGGTTTGGGGAAGGGATACAGGGAGTAAAATGGTTATGAAACCATCCATAGCCCATAAACTCTGCCGAAATATGTGCAATTTTATATTTTTTGCATTTTTTGGAGGTAAATGTGGGCTAACTAGAATGCAACATGTGTATGCCAACAGATAGTGCAACAAAGCACGTACATTATCCAAAATTTTGTTTTTTAGAAGAAAACCTCAGTAGTATGTTGGAAAAGGATGCAAATGGATGGACCAATGTCTTGGATGCATATATGTGGCATTTTTGTACTATAACAAATATAAAGTTAATGAAGCATTAAGGAAGTTAATGAATTCTAAGGAAAGAGGGTTAGACTATAATTTTGGGTGCGAATGAGTTTAGAAATAGCTGGAAATCCAAGGATAAAAGCAGTTGAAGGGTCAAACATAAAAAAAATTATTGTCATTTGAATTTCCATAGAGAACGAATAAAGTATAGATTATAGAGGCAAGCAGAGACGAAGAAGTTAGTTGCAGAGAATAATTGCAGAGAACAATGGAACCACCCAAGGCAACAACGACATCAACATCAACACCAAAGAAAAAACACAGTAATACACCAACAATACCGGTACAGGAAAAGACTCTAGGAGTATCAGTGTAAGAGCCGATTTCAACCAACATTCCAAGATATTACATACCATCTAGGAAGGATACAATGAAGCCAGTCAACTTGTCGAAATACATTAAGTACAATCTTGTAGAGCCAAAAATCCCACCTAGAGTGATCATGGAGGAATATATGTTAGGATTGATACCAATTTTAAAGTATGCAGACCATGATATTACGGACAAGAGTAAATTCTTGGAGTTAGTGTCAAACAATTATTTGAGGAAGTACATCGATGTAGATACAAAGATATTTGTGATAGAGCCAAAGATATGGGAAACCGGGTTGCAAAAAGTTGGTATTCTGAACTTATTTGACATACCAGCCTTTGGGAGGAGTGCAAAGATTAACACCTGCATGAAAATGTTGTTGGGATGCATACATGGAGGTTACTTATGGCTCAACAAGCCAATCTCAATTGATACAGACTTGACTGTGTGCATTATTGGATTATCATTGCAAGGGGAGGACCCTTCATTGATATTTTCAGACAAGAAGAATGAGAAAGCTCTATCAGAGAGCATGAAAGAAAATTTTCATACATTCCAAGGACAACACTATTTATATGTAGCAAAACTATGTGACCCAACAACGAGGTTTGTGACACAAGTATTAGCTTGCAAATTTCTAAGGAAGTGTTGAAGGGACCAAGTACCAACGACAGTAATAATGACATCTGAGAAGTGCATCAAGGGTGTGCAGATGAACTTGGAGACATTTTTTCTCAACCAGTTCTTGATCCACTGTGAATAGGTACAATATAAAGGGACTAAATTTCACTACACATGGCTACTAATTCTAATTGCATTATCAACATGGATGGATCCATATGATACACAATTTTTGGGAGTAAAATATAAGCCATTCCCAGTCGCAAGATATCATAATTTATGGAATACTACACACAAGGTACGATATTTAGACAATAATGTTGATTTTTATATATACAAGGAAACAATTCAGACAAGCATTCAGAGTATGCCATGCATAACACCACATGTGGTCTAATCATACAAACCAGTTGCACGATTTAAGGTAGGATGCCATCACATGTATGTGCAAGCAAAAAGGGACCCAAATCACGAATGGCTTCCCACATGGTACAGGGTAACTGAGGAAGAGATGGGACACACTATGGAAGATTGTGTAGAAATTTCAATACAAATTAAGTATTTCATGTGATTCTCCCGATCTAGTAATTATATGCCACTGTAAAATACAAAATCGCTTCTACTATTATTCTTCCGGATGATTAAACAATGATCACAAAGTGAAATATCAAGAACACATAACACAAAAGTTTTTCCGGGAAAGCATCAAGATAAAAACCCCACTATCATATATTATGTATATCATGGATCATGAAGAAATCTCATACAAAACTCTAATCCAAGAGCTCTCAATACAATACAATCATCTCACACTGTCATACAAAAATTCAGCAAATACATGTGCCAATTTTTGTGTCCAGACAACCTGCCTCCTCTGCACAATCTCTGCAATTAGAATTCTCACAATGAATTCGAATTTCCTAGTTTGCACATGCTCATAAGAATATCCACTGCATGTGTGATTGTATGAGTGCACTTCACTAAAATCACAACCGATAGCCAAACTGTCCCTTTCACCTGTTATCTCAATTGGGTCTCCACTAGATCTGACATGCATGTAGTTAACCGTGGCAAACCTTCACTTGCATGTGAGTTCATTGATTTGAATTAATTAATAATTAATTCAATGAGCTCTCACTAGTGAAATTTTAGTTACAACTAGTACAACTAAGCTTAACTCACTTATCTACACTTATAATTCTGTTACAATTCCAACTCACTCAGTTATAAATGAGATAATAGATTAATATTTATTGTCCAATTTATTTAAGGGAAAATTAAATTAGACACATGTTTCTTGTTGACTTTTCAACACTCCCTCTCAACAAGAAAGGGATTATCCTACACCCCAATCCTGTCTCTATGATATTTGAATTTGCTCCTGGTGAGCGCCTTCGTCAGAATGTATGTATCCTGATCTTTCATAGGAATGTATTGAAGCAACATGATCTTCCGCTGCACACAATCTTTGAGATGATGATACCGGATATCTATATCCTTAGATCTATCATGAAACACAGGATTAATTGAGGTTTTAATGCAACTCTGATTATCACAATAAATCACTGTTGGATCTAAATGAGAACCAAACAAACCAACCAAGATCTTTCTCATCCAAATAGCCTCACATGCAGCTTGACTTGCTGCCATGTATTCCGCTTCCATTGAACTGAGTGCCACAGATCTCTGTTTCCTGCTGTACCAAGAAACAACTATAGATCTGATACTAAATATCCCCCTTGATGTGCTCTTTCTGTCCGTTGGGTTGCCTACCCAATCTGCATCTGTGAAGCCATGCAATTTCACCTCATTCGTCTGTATATACCATAATCCATACTCAGATGTGCCCTTCAGATATCTTAGGACATGCTTACCTGCCTTACAAAAGAGTTTGGTAGGCTTAACCATCGCTTGGCGTAGCTGGTTAACCGCATAGCAAATGTCCAGTCTCATATTCACTAAATACATTAGGGAACCTACTAACTGTCGATAGACAATATCATGCACTACCTCTCTAGAAGTAGCATCCTCTTTCCTCCAGTTTCCTGGAAGAGGAGTATCCATGGGTTTGTAGCCCTCCATGTGAAACTTACCCAATATCTCCCTTGAATACTTGCCTTGAGACACAAAAATTTCACCATCTCGCTACCATATTTCCAATCCAAGGAAATAATGAAGAAGGCCCAAATCCTTCATCTCGAACTCCTTTGCAAGGTCATCCTTGCATGAGTGTATCGGTTTCTCATCACCAGTTAGAATTAAATCATCAACATAAATCACAATGATTAAGAGCTTACCCTCGACCACAATTTGGTATAGGTTTCCATCCACTTCACTTTTTGTGAAGCCCAATTCAATGAAATAGCTATCTATCCAAGTGTACCAAACATGGGGTGCTTGCTTCAGCCCATACAGTGCTCTCTTGAGTCTGCACACATGCAAATCTCTGTCAAAGGTCTCAAAACCTTCTGGTTGTTCATTGTACTCTTCTTCCTCAATGATCCCATTGAGGAACACAATTTTTACATCCATCTGATGAATGCACCAGCCCATCTGCACTGAGAGTGCAAGGATGGATCTTATGGAAGAGTACCTTGCGACAGGTGCAAAGGTCTCATCATAATCTATCCCCTCTATCTGTGAGAATCCTTGGGCCACAAAACTGGCCTTGTATTTCTCCACACTCCCATCAGTAGCTTGCTTTACCTTGTAGTTCCATCTCGAACCTACCACTGATTTGTCGACCGATCTTGGGACAATTTCCCATGCACTGTTTTTGACAATGGAGTCATACTCCTCTACCATAGCATCAACCCAAGTGGGATACCGCACTACTTCCTAAAAGGAATATGGTTCAGTCAAAATGCATTTTCTCATGAGAGCCATATATCCAACAAATCGATCAGGAGACTGTCTCTGTCTGCGTTGTGAAGTAGGGGCTCCTGCATTTTGTACAACATCTAGTCTCAATCTGTCAGCTTCCATGGTGTGCTTTCTTCCATTTCTGATGGATGGCTCTGCTTGAGTGGTTTCCTCCGCCCCATGAACCTCCTCATGTGGCTGAACCACATCTTGAGACTCATCTTTGGGAACCAACAGTTCCTCTTCTGCATGCAAGTCTATCTCCCTCTCAAGCGACAACCGCATGGCTTTCCCCTC
>SNQJ01S0015158.1:55109-77142 GCA_010110895.2 Picea sitchensis
GCACTGATCTAACTGAGCAAGTGTTCCCATTGGAAGTCCAGTAGATATTTGCTACATGATCTTCAAGGCTCCATGATGAATATGGCCCAATCACCTGTGCCATAATTCGCCCTCATCTTGGCTCACCACTTTTTCTACCTTGCCCACCATGGCACCGCAACCATCTACCTCCAGCATGTAGAGATTCTTAACTCGAATCCCTATCTTCTTGACTTGACCCATTGCTTTATGTCAGAGGTAGGATTTTCCACCGCTAAAAGTAACGTCATAGCCTTTGTCCTCCAACATTGCGACTGAGACGAGGTTTTTCTTCAGACTTGGAACATGCATAACATTTTTCAATTGAAATGGTTTACCTGACTGCCTCTAAAAGGTAATGGTACCAATACCAATCGCACTGTATCATCCATTGTCGTCCATCTCTATATGCATTCTAAGATATTTCTCCTCCAAGTAACTGAAAGACTCTTTATCTCTCGTCATGTGGTAGGAAGCGCCACTATCCAAATACCACACTGATCCCGATGCACTTGAAGCTATGCATGCGATCAAAGAGAAGTCAAGTTCAAATTGCGAGATGAGAGCCTCACCAGTTGCAGCTCCAACAACCGTCTTGTTCTTCCTCTTCTACAGATAGTTAGTAGCAAGATGCCCATGTTCGTGATAGTGAAAAAACTTCACTTTGGACAAATCCAACTTCTTGACTTTAGACTCAGATTTTGAATGGAATTTCTTCCCTTTCCCTTTCCTGGCCTTAACAGTCAAAGAACAATCCTCTTCATCATCATGTTTTTATGAAGATCCATATCTGGTGTTCCACCTGAACTCCTCCTGCACTAGATCCGACCATAGTCGTTCCCAATCTGGCAATTTTTCCCTTCCATTGACAGAGTCTTAATAATTGTGCCAACTCTTGGGAATTCCTAGGAGATCCAAGCTCACCAAATCATCAGCAACGAATGTTATTCCCACACTTCCAAGCTCATCCCGACATTAGATAAACTTCGTGAGATATTTTGGAATGGAGTCTCCCTTCTCCATCTTGATCTTCCTGAGTTTATCTTTGAGCACCAATTTCCTATGGTCCCTGTTGTTTTGGAACAGATTCGTCAAAACCTTCCACATTGCATGTGGTGTGGATTTCCCATGGAGACTTGAGACAATGTGGTCTTGTACTCCCTCCAACAGAATCCTCCTCGCCTTTTCCACTTTCTTTTTCCATGCAATAATATTTGTGGTATCTGTCGCATCCGGCTTAGGAACATCTTTGTTAATGTAATCCTTCAAGCCATTGTCTTCGATTACTGCCTCCATCCTATCCTTCCAAGCAATGTAGTTAGAGATGCCCTCGAGTGTATACTCAAACCTCAAGCCATTGAAAGACATTTCGATCTTGAATCAACTGTCGCACCAAGAAAAATCCTGCAAATTCGAATGTTATCCAACCACAAAACTCAACTGTTGTAATTCCTCTTTCCCTGGGAGGTTCGCACCCCACTTGAGAGCAGCCTAAGGGAATTTCTCACCCTACCAGTGTCTAGCCTACGAACTTGTTGAGTAAGTTTGCACCCTACCAGTGTAAGCCTGTGATAATCACAAGGAAGTTTGCACTGTAATGCACTATGGGGTGAGGGAATTTCACACCTCTCCTTTAAGAATCATATGAGAATCTTGATGAAGTTCACAAGGGAAGTTCACACCTCTCCTTTAAGTAGCCTATGAGAATATTGATGAAGTTCACACCTCTCCTTTAAGAAGGGTGTGAGAATTTCTACTCCTAGAAATGCGTGTAGTTTTCAGTACTAAGGTTTCACCCTTCTAGAGATGGGACCTACGAAAATACTATTATTTTCGCACCTCACTTCCGTGGCTCCGTGGCTCTAAAACCATGTAGAAATTTCAATACAAATTAAGTATTTCCTGCGATTCTCCTGATCTAACAATTATATGCCACTTTTAAATACATAATCGCTTCTACTATTATTCTTGCAGAAAATTAAACCACGATCACAAAGTGAAATATCAAGAACACATAACACAAATGTTTTTCCGGGAAAGCGTAAAGCTAAAAAAACCCACTATCATATATTATGTATATCGTGGATCATGAAACAATCTCATACAAAAATCTAATCCTAGAGCTCTCAGTACAATACAATTGTCTCACACTATCATACAAAAATTCAGCAAATACATGTGCCAATTTCTATGTCGAGACAACCTGCCTCCTTTGCACAATCTCTGCAATTAGAATTCTCACAATGAATTCGAATTTCCTAGTTTTCACATGCTCATAATCATATCCACTGCATGTGTGATTGCATGACTACACTTCACTAAAATCACAACCGATAGCCAAACTGTCGCTTTCACCTGTTATCTCAACTAGGTCTCCACTAGATCTGACATGCATGTAGTTAACCGTGGTGAATCTTCAGTTGCATGTGAGCTCACTGATTTGAATTAATTAATAATTAATTCACTGAACTCTCACTAGTGCAAGTTTAGTTACAACTAGTACAACTAAGCTTAACTCACTTAACTACACTTATAATTCTGTTACAATTCCAACTCACTCAGTTATAAATGAGATAATAGATTAGTATTTATTGTCCAATTTATTTAAGGGAAAAGTAAATTAGACACATGTTTCTTGTTGAGATAACACTGTAAAGTAAAAGTAAATTCCAACTCACTGAAAATTTTCATACATTCCAAGGAAAACATTGTTTATATGTAGCAAAACTATGTGACCCAACAGTGAGGTTTGTGACACAAGTATTAGCTTGAAAATTTCTAAGGAAGTGTCGAAGGAACCAAGTACCAACGAAAGTAATAATGACATCCAATAAGTCCATCGAGGATGTGCAGATGAACTGGGAGACATTTTTTCTCAACCAGTTCTTGATCCACTGTGAATAGGCACAATATAAAGGGACTAAATTTCACTACACATGGCTACTAATTCTAATTGCATTATCAACATGGATGGATCCATATGATACACAATTTTTGGGAGTAAAATATAATCCATTCTCAGTCGCAAGATATCATAATTTATAGAATACTACACACAAGGTGCGATATTTAGACAATAATGTTGCTTTTTATATATACAAGGAAACAATTTAGACAAGCATTTAGAGTATGCCATGCATAACCCGACATGTGTTCTAATCATACAAACTAGTTGAACGATTTAAGGTAGGATGCCATCACATGTATGTGCAAGCAAAAAGGGACCCAAATCAAAAATGGCTTCCCACATGGTACAGGTTAACTGAGGAAGAGATGGGACACATTATGGAAGATTGGGCTAACAATTGGAAGATCTCAATGTTAGATACAACAGTCAGAGAAAAAAAAATAGAAGTACAATACATAGATGATGATGAAGACGAAGGATAAGAACAAGAAAAAATAAAGGGCACAAGAATAAAAAAACAAAGGACAGGCCCACACACAAGAGATAAGAGAAAATACGTAGACATAGGGAAAGTAGCTAGACAACGCAAGAAAAGGAAAGTTGTAAGGGAACCAACCGTTCAAGCCCTTACATCAGATTACTTGGATAATATGTCAAACCAAGTTAAGGAAGAAACATATGAATATTTTGAGAGCATAATAAAACAACAAGAACAAAAACATTCGGATATGAAAGCACAAATTTCTACATTGCGACAATTTTTTAAGACCACATAACTTGCAACAGTACAAACAGGAAAACAAGTGTAAGCATAGAATACAACGTGGACAACTGAGGTGCAACAACTTACATATATCATATCAAGAGAAATATGTGTAATGAATATAGTGATGTGAGCCTTAGATTTCCTACTACATAATTGAAAGAGAAATCCAAGTCATTAAGTCATATTGACTTAGTGGTATATTAGTTACCTATATAAAATTTGTATGGCTTACAATCGAGTGTGATAGATGAACTTTAAGTGTGTGCAATTTCAACCTCATTGGAGCTGACAAAGATAGTCACAAATAATAACATGTTGTAAGCAGGATATGACCAACTCAGGAAGGAACGGGATGAAGCAAGACACAAAGAAGAGAGAGTCAAATAGGCGGTTGAGGGGTCTATAAAATTATTCCATAAGTGTTAAGGGAGGAAGACAACCCATTGAAGGAACATGTGACAATGCTAAGTGAATACATTCAGGGATTCCAAAAAAATATCACTAACTTAGAGGCACTAAAGATACCAAGAATTCCCTTAGAGGAAAGGGAGCAATGGGAAAAGATAGCCACCACAGGCATAGAGAACATCAAGTGTATGGAAGTAAAATGTGCTAAGTTGTATGCATAAATCATGGGTGTTTGGACGTATCTGACTAAATATGTGGAGTTGCAGGAGATTGTCTAGAAGATACATGCTTCGTAGGATAAGGTGCATAAGTTCAAAACAATAGTGAGTATATTATTGCCAATGGAGGTGGTAACAACAATGGAAAAAAAGAAGAAGTTATAATCAGAAATAAATCAGTTAAGGGTGGAGCAACATGCTCACGTGCTAAAGATTGAGTTTTCGCAAGAAGAAGTCAATAAGGTGGCATTGAAGTTAGAAACCACTTAAGGAATGTTCAAGTAGGCAGTGTAGAAAACCAATGAAAAATTGAAGTCTCACTTAAGTTTAGAAAGGTCGAGGAAATTGTATAGCAAGAAACACAAGTCATGGAAAAAGTTGCAATGGCCAACAATACACTATAGAAGTTCTCGGAAATCTGGAAGTAGGCTTGACGTGGCTCAAGATGAGCCACATGTTAGTGATGGGGGCCTGTTGGAGTAGGCTATTTTGGATAAGTCTTGGGAATCATGCAGGAATGGATCGTGTGACATATAATGTAAGGAGAAGTGCATGCGCAAAGTAGTTAGAGCAGGTTCAAGAGTTAGCATGCAAAAGGAGGAGAGTAGTTATGATTTTTGGGACATTATGTCCAATTTGTAACCATTTTGTAACGGCCTTAGACCTATTGTAAAGCTATAAATTGTAATGGTTTTTTGGGTAGAAGTAGTCTTGGAGAGAAAGTTTAAGTGAAGAATTGGCTAAGTGTTCACGTGTTTTGAATGATGACTAAGGTTGTCAGGACTTAGGCTCTCACTGCAGCAGAACGACTGAGGAAGGTTTGGGTAATGTCAACTGATACATCTTATTGTAAGTACAATGCACAACTGGAAGGAGATTGTGAATGAATAAAATAAGAAGCCAGTCATTGTGGACGTAGCCCAGTTTGGGCTAAACCACATTAATACCTTGTTTCTTGATGTGTTGTTTTTGTGTGTTATGTTTTTGATGCATATTATTTTTACTATTATTGCACAATGATGGTAAATTCTTATTATTTTGAATATGTCACTGAGATATGTTGTTACGATCCTATGCACTTAATTTAATAATGAATCAATGAATGTTACATGGACTAATGTCACACACATAGTATATTGAATGATAATTAAAGGTTCAGTAACATATATTGTGCACATAGTAGATGAATGGATAATGTATAGTATGCTTATCTTGAATTCCTCACTTCCCCTAATCACTATATAAACTTGGTTCTTGCATCCCCTCTAGGTGCCTCGGGTGAGACTTCACTTGCTTCTAGGTGATACCAAAAGGGTCAATGTCTAAGGGTTTTATTGGTTTATTAATGATTAAACTTGGGTCTTCCCACTACGCGCCAACAATGGTACAACACATATTACCATATTGTCACTCACATGACTCCTTTTGAAGCAGTCTACAGGAAAAACACATCATCGGTTATGTCATATATGCCCAGTGTTTCCAAGGTTAAGAAGGTCAACAACAATTGATCTGGATTTTATGAGAAGAACAAAATGAATACAAATATATATTATGAACACAAAGATAGAATGAACAATAAAAGAGATGCATTAAAACTTGGTTTCTATTCAATGAAGAAATATGCTGAAACTGTAAAATGCAGACTGAAACAAGCTTGCTAGAATGGTGGTGGCTCATCTATGAGAAGATATGTGATGGTTTCGCTCATTTGTAAGAATATGCGTATGTAATTAGGCTCCAAAGTCCTTTTTAAATCAAACATGAATTCCAAAACTCTAGACATCCAAAAACCTAACGCTAGGAGATGAAGTGCCAAAATTCATGTGGGCCACATTGGGGTAAGTTCGTACATGAACTTCCCAGCTTCATAAATTTTTCATACAATCTTCGTTTTAGGTGCACAATAGCCCATTGAAAAGGTATATTTGAGGAATTTTGATTTTATTTAGGGACCAGTAATCGATGTTGATTCGCTACGTCTCATCTTTCTTCTACGCAAGCATGATTGGGCTTCCAAACGGTGATGAGCATGATCGAATGTGACCCTTTTGGAGTAGTTCTTGGATCTTATGCTTGATCTCCTCATTTTCTAACAGAGAGAGACGATATATTGGTCCATTGGGAAGAAATGTGTCGGGGTTCATATCGATTAAATGCTTGACCTGACATTTTAAACGTACTCTAGTGGGTGAGGAGAAGAGGTCTTTGTATTCTTCCACGAACATATCCACTTGCTTCTATTGTGTAGAGAGGTTGATTGCAGAGGTCATGGATATGGCTGCAACCTTTTGCTCACTTTGAGAGTGAATCACGAAGAAGACAAACTTCACAGTTTGAGAGATGACCTTCCGGCATTGCTTCACGGAGATCAAGGAAATGTCAGTAGATGGGACTACCTCAGGTATTCTGTACAATTTCAAGTCCAAAGTAATAATAACACTACAAGGCCTAGACTCATATACAACATGATGTTTTCATAAATAAGGGTAGACCAAAAGAACATCACAAACTTCCAGGGGAGTGACATCACACAATACCTCAACTTTGAAGGGCTTGATTTCATAGGGCTTGATGTCGTAGGACACGCGACACTATTGGCTGACGCAAAGATTGATTCTTTGGCGGAGCCATCTAATGGTGTATGGTTTTGGGTGCAGCATTTTCGGTAGGACCAACGACTTTATGACCTCCATTTATATGAGGTTCTTCTAAATACCACTATCAACAATGAAGTACAACGGAGTACCCTTCACCCACATCTGTGAATGAAAGAGGCGCTCAGTGCTTGCCTTCCTCTGGCTCGTCAGGTTCACCAGGATGGATCTTGGTGATAGAAACGATAGCACTGGTTTCTATATCAATAATATATCTCCCCATTTCTAGTTCTAACTCTGAGTTGGAACTCACATTTGATTCAAAGGCTTTCACCTCAACCACTAAGGACTGCTTTGAGTGGAAATCAACAGTGTTATTCCAGGGGCTCTTATGGAAGTTGCACCACTTCATAGTGTCTTTGTTCATCTTTCCATTGTCCTTCTTTGTTTGCAGCTTATAATGGTTGTCCCGAGGTTGTCCATATTTTCTTTTCCATTTTTTTTGCAGCTGGTTGGGGCTACCCTTTCCCTGGTTCTACTATGAGGGGTTCCCAGACCCAAACTTCCGTGTATTTTTTTTAATCTTCTGCTCGATTTTAACAACATATCAATAGGTCGTGCAAAAGAAAGAGATGTCTAGAAACTCCATTTCTATTTGGATGTATCTATGCAGACTGTTGCATTACTTGAGCACCTTATGTCACTCATAATATTTGGTACCCATCTTGGTGCGCAAGCTATGGAAGATATTTGTGAACTCTGGCATTGTTTGGTCTCTTTCCTACCACAGTGTGGTCCATCTTGTATACATGTCATCGTAAATTCCAACGGGGTAGTATTGTTCCTTAATAACATTTCTAAAGGACTCCCAGGTGAGTGCGACTGTAAATAATGAGGATTCCTCTATTTCCTTTTTCTCACAGAAAGTCTCCCACCAATATTTAACATGGGGGACATCTTTGAGGAGTGCAAATGTGATCATTTCTCTACAAAAGTTATGGACAGAAAAATATCCTTCTAGGAGATTCAACCATTTTTCTACAACATCTATGTCTATCTTACCTTCAAATATGGGAATATCAAAGTTGATATGTACCTTGAATGGGGTGGTTCTTTTTCTCGAGGAAGATGTGTCGCATGTTTGTAGCCATCGAAGGATTTGCACAAAAATATCCATCATCTCGTTCCATTGTTATGTGAGGGATTCCTCGAGCATCAGTTTGAAAGGATCTCCTGCCCTGTCATCTTTCTTTTCTCCAACCATGGAAGATATCTTGGGCGTGCGAGAGATTGTGTCCTCAAGAGAAACAAGCTCGAGACCCAATTCTTTGTATCCTGACCTCGTCGGGGACATGCACTAAGAATGATAAGGAGAAGACAACTCTGACACCACTAATCCATATTTTATGAGGGGAATCAAATGAATACAAATCTATATTATGAACATAGAGATACAATAAAACTTGGTTTCTATTCAATAAAGAAATATGTTGAAACTGTAAAATGTGGACTGAAACAAGCTTGTTAGAATGTCGGCTTCCCACATGGTACAGGTTAACTAAGGAAGATATGGAACACATTATGGAATATTGGGCTGACAATTGGAAGATCTTGTTGGGACTCATAAATGTCGTATTTTCATCCACCTTTCCCTTCATCATTATTCACATTTCATCGCCCCATTAACCTTTCATGATACCATTTTCATAATTGAATATGGGTTTAACCTTATTATTTTCCAAAATCATTTATTTTAGTATTAAAAAGGGAATTTGTGATTAAATATTAGAAAATTGACATGATTTCATATATATCTCAAAAATGTGTGAGCTTTGTCATGTGTAGGAATATGTGAAGGATTAATTCAAAAGACTTCTCGAATACTTCCTCCACCATTTCAAGATTTGAGGAGATAATTCAAGCCTATTCCAAGGAGAATATCATGGAGATTTGTTGTCATATCTTATCCAAGATATATGAGAGATATGTGTGAGGATTTGAAGGGATAATATTTTGTAATAATGGAAAACTGGTTGAGAGAATAGTGGATCTGTAATTATGAGATGCTTATGTTATCTTCAAGTCTCTCATGTATAAAAGAGAGTGCTCTCTCTTCATGAGGGAAAGGAGGATTCAAGTAGAAGTCTGTAACAAATCTTAGCATGTAGAGTTTGGGTTTTGTGATATTGGAGAAAAGGATTCTTAGTTTGATTCATGCTTTCATTATTGTTTCATGATTTGTCATTTGATTCTCATAATGTAATTTGAGATTGATTTACTAACAGCTCACATGTGTCATCTTGTTGCTCTTCACATGTTGTTTTTTCCTTAATGTAATTTTCCATTCCTAGATTAGTTTCATTTATGCAATTTCATTTCAGTCGGTTTTTTTAAGAAATTCAATTCCAAATTGTGTGTTTCAATTTCTTGCATTAGATTAATGATTCAACTTCAGTCGTAGATTAAACATTAGATTAGGTTAAATTCGCTTCAATCCTGCATATACTATGCTTGTGCTTCATAAGTTTACGATCTCCTCGGGTTGACAATTAAATGATTGGGCATTTATTTAATGACAATATTTACCACCAACAGATCCCAACGTCAGATACAGAGTAGTCGGAGAAACAAAAACTAGAAGTACAAGACGTAGATGATGATAAAGAGGAAGGAGAAGAACAAGAAAAAAGAAATGGCGCAAACAGAAAAACACAAAGGACAGACCCACACATGGGAGAGAAGAGAAAAGACATAGACATAGGGAAAGTAGCCACACAATGAAAGAAAAGTAAAGTTGTAAGGGAACCAGCCGTTCAATCCCTTACATAATATGACTTGGATAAGATTGAAAACCAAGTTAAGGAAGAAACAGATGAAGATTTTTAGTGTGCGATAAAACAACAAGAGGAAAAAAATTCAGAGATGAAAGCATTTATTTCTACACTGCGACAATTTTCGGAGACCATGAAACTTGCAAAAGTAAAAACGGGAAAAAATTGTAAGCATAGAATACAACATGGATGGTTGAGGTGAAATAGATTACATATATTGTATCAAGAGAAAGATGTGTAATGAATATAGTGACGAGAGCCTTGGAGTTCCCTATGACATAATTGAAAGATCAATCCAAGGCATTAAGTCATATTGACTTAGTGGTATCTCTGTTACCTATATAAATTTTGTATGGCTTACAAACGAGTGTGATAGAGGAACTTCAAGTGTGTGAAGTGTCGACCTCATTGGATCTTACCAAGAAAGTCACAGATAAGGACATTCTGCAAGAAGAATATGACTAACTCAGGAAGGAACGAGATGAGGCAACACACAAAGAAGAGAAAGTCAAATAGCCAGTTGAGGGGTCTATAAAATTACTCCAGAAGTGTTAAGGGATGAAGACACCCCATTGGAGGAACATATGACAAAAATAAGAGAAGACATCCATGGCTTTCGAACAAAGATGAATGACTTAGAGGCACGAAAGATACCAAGCACTCCCTTGGAGGAAAGGGAGAAAACCGAAGATATGGCCACCACAAGCATAGAGAACATCAAGAGTATGGAAGTATATTGCACTAAGTTCTATGCCGAAAGTATGGGTGTTTAGATGTAGCCGACTAAATATGTGGAGTTGCGGGAGATTGAACAGTAGATACGTGCTACGTAGGATAAGGTGAAAAAAGTTCAAAAATGTAATGAGTACATTACTACCAACGTAGGTGGTAACAACAATGGAAAAAAACATGAAGTTATATTCATAAATAAATCAGCTAAGGGTGGAGCAACAGGCTCACGTGAAAAATATTAAGGTATTGCAAGAAGAATTCGATAAGGTGACAACATAGTTAGCAACCACTTAAGGAATAGTCAAGTAGGTAGTGCAAGAAACCAATGAAAAATTGAAGTCTCACTTAATTGTAGAAAAGGTCGAGTAAATTGTATAGTAAGAAGCACAAGTCAGGGAAAGAGTTGCAATGACAAATGATACACTATACAAGTTCTTGGAAACCTGGAAGCAGGCCTGACATGGCTCGGGACAAGCCACATGTTAGTGTTGGGGGCCTGTTGGAGAAAGATATTTTGGATAAGTCTTGGGAATCATGCAGGAATGGAATGCACGACATTTAATCTAAGGAACAATGTGCACAAAAAGTAGTTAGATCATGTTCGAGAGTTAGCATGAAAAAGGAGGAAAGTAGTTAGGATTTTGGGGACATTATGTCCACTTTCTAACCATTTTGTAATGGGATTAGCCCTATTGTAAAGCTATAAATTTTAATGGATTTTTGGGTAGAAGTAGTCTTGGAGAGAAAGTTTAAGTGAAGAATTGGCTAAGTGTTCACGTGTTTTGAATGATGACTGAGGTTTTTGGGAGTTAGGCTCGCACTGCAGCATAATGACTAAGGTAGGTTTGGGTAATGTCAACTGATATATCTTATTGTAAGAGAAATGCACAATTGTAAAGAGATTGCGAATGAATAAAATAAGAATCCATTCGTTGTGGACGTAGCCTAGTTTGGGGTAAACCACATTAAAACCTTGTGTCTTGATGTGGTGTTTTTGTGTGTAACGTTTCTAATGCATATGATGTTTACTATTACTGCACAATGATGGTAAGTTATTAGTATTCTCAATATGTCATTGAGATATGTTGTTACAATCCTACACACTTAAGTTAATGATGAATCCATGAATGTTAAGTGGAGTAATGTCACACACATGGTACATTCAATGATAATTAAAGGTTAGGTAACATAAATTGTGAAGACAATAGGATGAATGGATAATTCATAGTATGCTTATGTTGAATTACTCACTTCCTATCATCACTGTAGAAATTTGGTTCATGTAGCCCCTCTAGGTGCCTCGGGTGAGACTTCACTTACTTCTAGGTGATGCCAAAAGGGTCAATGTATAAGGGTTTTATTGGTTCATTAATGATTAACCTTGGGTCTTCCCACTCTGCGCCAACAATGGTACAACACATCTTACCATAATGTCACTTACATGACTCTTTTTGAAGCAGTCTACGGGAAAATGCCACCGTCGGTTCTCTCATAGATGCCCAATGTCTCCAAGGTTCAGGAGGTCAACAAAAATTGATTTGGATTTTATGAGAAGAACGAAATGAATATAGATCTATATTATGAACACAAAGATACAATGAACAATAAAAAATATAAATTAAAAATTGGTTTCTATTCAATAAAGAAATATGTTGAAACTGTAAAATGCAGACTGAAACAAGCTTACTAGAATGGTGGCGGCTCATCTATGAGAAGAGATGTGATGGTTGCGCTCATTCATAAGAAGATGAGTAAAATGAGGCTCTAAAGGAATTTTTATATCAAACATGAATTCCAAAACCCTAGACATCCAAAAACCTAACCCTAGGAGATTAAGCGCCAAAAGTCATGTGGGCCACGTTGGGGTAAGTTGGTTCATCAACTTGCTAGCTTCATAACTTTTTCATATGATCTTCGTTTTAGGTGCATGGTAGCCCATTGAAAAGGTCTATTCGAGAAATACACATTATTTCATAAAAAAATGACTTATACTATAGTGTGACTGTGGTGGGCCCAAAAAATGTTTTCTAGGGACTCAAAATGGCCCTGAAAGTTTAAGACCCGAAAAGCTAGAAACAATTGCCAAGATGAAAATTGAAACTACCAAGATGACATATGTATGTGAGACAATTGGAATAGGTGGGTGGCCACTGATATCCACTTGGATCAATCCTCCCCCCATATGAAGAAATGGTCTCCATTGTGTTGATTTCCCTTGTCAAATGAGGAAATTTCTATTGAATGTATCCCCAGGTCAACCACTTGCCTTAGTGCAGGAGTTGGCCTGCTTTGAGAACACAATAAATTTGAAACTTTTGTTGGCGAGTTCCCTTAACCTATGTTTCCATGATATAATCAATGGATTCCTATTCCATGTATTCAGGGTTGAGCTATGTCGGTGTCAACTCTTTTGCTACCTATGAGGTGTCCAATAATGGTGGAAAGTATGGCTAAAGGAGGTCCACATTAAATACTGGGTGAAAGTCAAGGAAGGGAGGGGATTTTGAGCTCAAAATCATTGTCACCCACAACCTTGGTGATGGTATAAGTTTGATAGCGGAGTGGATGAATCTTGCGATGGGGTCTTGTAAGGCACTCTTTCCGCAAGTGAAGCCAAACATTATCTCCCAATTGGAACTTGTGTGGCACCCAGTGTTGATCATTGTGCTTCTTATACTTAGCATTGTTCTTTTGTAAAATATCATGAATCTGTTGGCAGATGTGATGGATCTGCCCAATGAACGAGGCATCTTTTTCATCTTCATTTTGAGCATGGGATGAGTCGGATTGGATGGCCACAAGGGGTAGTGTAACATCCATGGGACCCAATGGTTGAAATCTCAATCCCACCTGAAAGGGGTTGTGGTCAGTTGAGCTATGTATGGCTCTATTATAGCTTTGTTGAACATAAGGAAGACTCTCATCCCATGTGCGAGGATTCTTGTAATTGTACATGCACAAGATATGCATGATAATTCATTTGATGACCTATGTTTTCCCATCTATCTTGAGGTGGAAGGAAGATGATTTGGTGAGCTTGGTGTCCGGCAATGACCAGAGGCTCGATCAGAATGTGTTGAGGAACTGACTGTCCCGGTATGAGATGATGGTTTGTGGTATCCAAAAATGTACCCACACTCATTTGAAGAAGATCTTGGCAGTGGCCTCGACTGTGATGCTCTTATTGCAGGTAGTATGAATCACCATTTCAGAAAAAATGATCAACCACCACAAAAGCACAGTCATTTCCCTGCTTCATTGATAGAAGTATCGACATGTGTTGATCATGGCACTACTTGTACTTGGCATTGGAATTTTTTAAAATATCTTGAACCTGTTGGTAGATGTACTGGATCTGCTCAATGAACCAGGTAGATTTTTCATCTTCAGTTTGAGCATGGGACAAATCAACGTCAGTGGCAACAAGGGGTAATGAAACATCCATGGGACCAAATGGTTGAAATCCCAATCCCACCTAAAAGGGGTTGTGGTCAGTTGAGCTATGTATGGCTCTGTTATAGCTATGATGAACATAAGAAAGAATGTCATCTTATGTGTGAGGATTCTTGGAATTGTACATGCGCACGATATGCATGATTATCCGGTTGACGAACTTTGTTTTCCTATTCGTCTGGGGGTGTAAGGAAGTGGATTTGGTGAGCTTGGTTTCCAACAGTGACCATAGGCTCGATCAGAATGTGTTGAGGAACCGATTGTCCCGATATGAGATGATGGTATTTGGTATTCAAAAATGTATCCAAATTCATTCGAAGAAGATCTTGGTAGTGGCTTCGACTATGATGCTCTTATTATAGGTGGTATGAATTGCCATTTCAGAAAAAATGATCAACCACCACAAAAACAAGGTCATTTCCCTTCTTGATTGACAAAAGGCCTGACATGTAGTCCATTGAGATGGATTCCCAGGGCCTTTGAGGAGTAGGTAGAGGGGTGTACATGCCTTGTTTCTTAATGGCCGGTTTGGAAATGGAACATTCAGTGCAAGACCTGATATACTTGTTAACATCTTGTCGAAGTTTTTTCCAACAAAACCTGTTGAATACACTACAAGTGTTTTTCCTAATTCTTTTTGTATATGAGGATGTCATCCAGATACATGACCAAAAAATAATTAGTGAAAGGTCACAAGATATCCTCCATCACCTTCATGAAAGTAGTTTGGGCATTCGTCAAACCAAAAGGCGTGACCAACCATTCAAAAATACCTTATTTGGACTTGAAGGAAGTTTTCCGCACATCTGTTTGCTCTATTGGGACCTGATGGTAGCTAGACTTCAGATCAATTGTGCTGAAGTATTTGCCCCCCTTGAGCTCATCAAGGATATCATTGATTTGGGGAATTAGGTACTGGTTCCTTACTGTGATTTTATTTAGGGCTCGATAATTGATGCAAAGTCTCCAAGTCCTGTCTTTATTCTACACAACCACGATTGGGATTCCACACGATGATGAGATGGATCGATTTTGCACCATTTGGAGTATTTCTTGGATCTGATGCTTGATCTTCTCATTTTCTAATAGAGAGTGACGATAGACAAGTCGATTGGGTAGTGATGCGTCGGGGTTCAAATCGATTGAATGCTTGACCTGACATTATAGAGGTACTCTAGTGGGTGAAGAGAAGAGGTATTTGTATTCTTCCATGAAATTATCCACTTTCCTTTCTTGTGTGGAGAGATTGACTACCATGGATATGGATGCAACCTTCTGCTCACTTTTAGAGAGAATATTGAAGAAGCCAAACTTCATGGTTTGAGAGATGATCTTCCTACATTTCTTAGCAGAGATCAAGGAAATGCCAGTAGGTGGGACTACCTCAGGTATTATGTACAATTTCATGTCCAAAGTAATAATAACACTACAAGGCCTAGACTCATATACAACATGATGTCTTCATAAATAAGGTTGGCCCAAAAGAATATCACAAAATTAAAGGGGAGAGACATCACATAATACCTCAACTTTGAAGGGCTTGATGTCATAGGAAAAGAGACACTCTTGGCTGACGCGAAGATCGATTCCTTGGTGGAGACATCTGATGGTGTATGGTTGTGGGTGCAGCATTGTCAGAAGGAACAACTGCTTGACAACCTCCACTGATATGAGTTTCTTTTGGATACCGCTATCAACGATGAAGTGTAGCGGAGTACCCTTCACCCACATCTATGAATAGAAGAGGCGCTCTCCTTCCTCTAGCTCGTCACATTCAATAGGATGGATCTTGGTGATAGAAATGGTGCCATTGGCTTCCACCTCAATAATCCATCTCCCCTTTTCTAGTTCTAACTGTGAGTCGAAACCTGCATCTGATTAAAAGGATTTCACCTCAGCCACTAATGAATTCTTTGAGCGGCAATCAACAATGTTATTTCAAGAGCTCTTATGGAAGTCACACCACTTCTCGGTGTCTTTGTTCATATTTCCATTGTCCTTCCTTTTTTGTGGCTTAGACAAGTTGTCCTCAGGTTGTCCATCTTTGTTATGCCCTTTTTTCTGCGGCTGGTTAGGGCTTCCCTTTCCTTGCTTCTACTATGAGGGGTTCCCAGACCTAAACTTCTACGTATTTTGTTTAATCTTCTTCTCAATTTTAATGGCATATCAATAGGTCGTGCCCAAGGACGAGATGTTCAAAAAATCCATTTATATCTGGATGTATCTATGAAGACCATCGTGGTACTTGGGAACCATATGTCACTCAAACTATTTTATACTCAGCTTGGTATGAAAGGCATGTAAGATATTTGTGAACTCTGGAACTGTTTGGTCCCTTTCCTATCATAGTGTGGTCCATCTTGTATACAGGTCATCATAAATTCAAATAGGGTAGTATTGTTCCTTAATATCATCTTTGAAGGACTCCCAGGTGAGTGTGACCATAAATAATGAGGGTTCCTATGTTTCCTTTTTCCCACAGAAAGTATCCCACCAATCTTTGACATGGGGGATGACTTTGAGGATCACAAATGTAATTTTTTCTCTATTGGAAACATTATGGACAAAAAAATACCCTTCTAGTAGATTCAACTATTTGTCTACAACATCTGTGTCTATCTGGCCTTCAAATATGGGAAAACCAAAGTTGATTTTTACCTTGAATGGAGCGACACTTCTGCTTGATGAAGATGTGTTGCATGTTGATAGTTGTCGAAGGATTTGCACAAAACTATCCATCATCTTGTTCCTTTGTTACGCGAGGGATTCCTCAAGAAACAGTTTGAAAGTATCTCATGTCCCATCGTATTTTTTTCTCCCGCCATGGAAGTTTGTTTGGGCATGCAAGAGCTTTTTTCCTCAAGAGAAAGAAACTAGAGACCCAATTCTTTATATCCTGACCTCGTCGGGGACATGCACTAAGAACGACAAGGAGAAGACAGTTCTGACACCACTGATCTAGATTTTATGAGCATAATGAAACGAATACAGATATATATTATGAACAAAGAGATACAATGAACAATAATAGATATACAGTAAAACTTGGTCTCTATTCAATAAATAAATATGTTGAAACTATAAAATGCAGACTGAAACAAGCTTGTTAGAATGGTGGTGACTTACCTCTAAGAAGAGATGTGAAGATTTTGCTCATTCGTAGGAAGATGAGTACAATGAGGCTCCAAAGGATTTTTTACATCAAACATGAATGCCAAAACCCTAGACATCCAAAAACCTAACCCTAGGAGATAGAGCACCAAAAGTCATGTGGGCCCTATTGGTGTAAGTTGGTACATCAACTTCCCAGTGTCGTAACTTTTGCATACAATCTTCATTTAGGCGCACAATATCCCTTTGTAAAGTTCTATCCGAGGACAACATATTATGCTGTCACACTCTGACTCTATGTATAGTGTGACTATGGCGGGCCCAAAAAATGTTTTTTAGGGCCTCAAAACGGCCCCGAAAATTTAGGACCCAACAAGCTAAAGAAAAAAAACCAAATGAAAACTGAAAATTCCAACATGACATCTGTATGTGAGCTAATTAGAATATGTGGGTTTCCATTGATATCCACCTAGATCAACAATCTTATAGTCTGAGCAACCATTATTTGTACCCTCAAAGAAAATTGATTCCCCGCTCAGAATCGCATGAGGCAACAAGCATATCAAGGTTGCTTTGAATGATAATTCACTGAAGGGAACCACGTGTTTCTTCGTCTACAACATTATAATAAGACTTCACTCAAAGATGAACACTATGAGAAACTTTCCCCCAAATTTTATGGTGCTTATATAATTCTCAAGCTGTCGGAGACGACGCGCACGCTGGTCCATGTAATAAAGGCTGAGATTAGTTAATAAGGCCTATTTAATAATGTGAACATGTCTAATGTAAAAAGACTTCATAAAATCTTCCACTTCTAGAAATATCTCGCTCTAGAATGTTTTCAAAAGGTAAAATTAGTTTAAATAAGAGTAGAAGGCATGAGAACAGTTGTCTTGAGAATTATTGTAATAGAGCTCTGGTTTGTTGGAGGTGTCCCCCTCAAAGAGGCAAGTGAACTTGGCTTTCTATTAGGTTCCCACTTAATGCTAAGATTGATAGAGAATAGATCTATGATATATCTATCTATAATGTTGGTATGACATAAATTACATGCATTACATAAAAAGAAAAGTATAATGTTGGTGTAAGGATGTAACGTTGGGATCTCACATCACTAAACCTATCAAAATATATGTCAATGTAACACTAGTGTTACGACCATGACTTGCATTAGCCACAAAAAGAATCCCAATTATAGTTGAAACATTGAAAGAAATGCAAGGGTTGTGCATTCCATGGGTTCTTTCGATTTATGTTGGCATTGTAAAAGTCTCGTGGTTTTTTATTTGAAACGGTAAATAGATCAATTGCCTAGTTTGAACAGCTCAATTCTACTACTCCAAAGTCCTCAAGACGTTCAATACAAATAACAATAGTTTGAACCTAAACATGCATGCGCTGGAATAAATTCCATGTCAAGTCTATGAATCAAAGGAACTTTCAGGGAGCTCCGGTGGCATCATCCCAATGGATTTTGTGGGAGTTAACATCGGTGATTTTCTAGCCATGAGCAGTGTTGCAAGTGGAGCATATTGCACACATAGCCAATATGCAATTAGAGACGTTATTTCTAATTCTATTACAGTGATAATTGAAACAATCAACACTAAACATTAACACTAAGAAAAAAAAAATTCTTATGTTGGCTTCATAAAACCATTTCAAATATAATAAACTGCATTGGATGACTGCATCAACCCTATTTTCCAATCTACAAACATTTTGAAACTAGGCTATTTTTTGGACAATGATTTGAAATAATTCTTCCATTCTTATGGAGCTTTGAAATATTTCAACTTCTATGAAGCTACAATAGACCTTCATAAGTTTTATGGATCCTCCTGTGGACCTTTCTAGATTTACAATGAAGGTATTGAATGGTTGTTTGTAAACAAAATAACATAGATGGGTAACTGGGCATAATATCCCTTGGACTATACCCAATTGTAGTATGCAACTCTTGATACAACTATCCTTATTACTATATTCAATGTGACTAAACAAATTACCAGAAACAAAAGCTACAAAATCCTCACTAGTGAAAAGCATTATGAAAGTGAAATCCAAAATCAGACGCCAGTGCTATTTTACCTATGCATATGGATGGAAGCAATTTTAGTTATAAAGAAATTATGGACTGAGTACATATTTAAAATTGCATTGATTTAGAAATTGCATTTGTCTAAAAAATTTATATAATTGAAGTTGCGATATGTAATATACAATGTTGTGAATTAACCCACTATTTAGCTTCTTCCAACAAATTGGATTGTCCCTTTGTTCTCTCCTATATCAAAAACTGTTTTATACTACCTATTCCTAGAAATTAGTTGGCCATCATGATTAAGATCCCTGTATGAGACCATCAATCGACCACCAACACTCTATGGTCAACCAACCATCAAAATTAAACCGTGTACTCATTTGTAGTTGCAGCGTGGTAGCCAAGAAAAATTGATTGCAACAAGCGTTGCACCTACAAAAATCCCTAAGCATCCCTCACATGGTGCTAATAGGTCGCACATGTTGATAAGTCTAAGTGGCACCCATTGGGATGGCTACAATATAATTTCTCTAGTAGGGTGCACATGTTGATATGTCTAAGTGGCACCCATTGGGGATGACTAGTACATAATTTCTCTTTTAAAATAGTTTTTTCTTAAGGATTTTAAAACATTTTCTAAAAATAAATAAATAATTTTATATATTTTTTAAATTGAAAAAATATAATTATAATTTTGTTTAATTGATTATTTTAATTATGCATAGAGGTACATCTATTGGAAATGGGCATAATTAATGATCTTTTAATTAGGAATCCTAATCTTATGTCTAACAATTGAAGATCCTGGCATATCCTTTGTCTTCCTCCCAAATCCATGAACCAGATTTCATGTTCACCACTTCCTTGTATTTTTGAATACTTACGTTTCCTTGTTTACTTTTCCACATTTACCTAATTTAATTAATAATTTGCTTCCCTAACCATTGATTTCCAAGTTTACATAATTAACAAGAATTAACATATACATAAAAAAAACCTCATTGTCGCTTTCTAGTAACTAGAGATTAATTATGTGAATAACAATTGTCATATTGCAGCAGGTGCTTGAATTTGGTCAAATGTTCAATTAATACACTTGAAGCGAATGCATGATGGATGCCAAATATGGAGGGCTTTTCAAATTTCACAGATAGCCTGGGATTATTGGTTAGGGTTATTGGAAATGGGCATAATTAATGATCTTTTAATTAGGAATCCTAATCTTATGGCTAACAATTGAAGATCCTGGCATATCCTTTGTCGTCCTCCCAAATCCATGAACCAGATTTCATGTTCACAACTTCCTTGTATTTTTGAATACTTGCGTTTCCTTGTTTACTTTTTCACATTTACCTAATTTAATTAATAATTTGCTTTCCTAACCATTGATTTCCAAGTTTACCTAATTAACAAGAATTAACATATACATAAAAAAACCTCATTGTCGCTTTCTAGTTACTAGAGATTAATTATGTGAATAACAACTGTCATATTGCAGCAGGTGCTTGATTTTGGTCAAATGTTCAATTAATACACTTAAAGCGAATGCATGATGGATGCCAAATATGGAGGGCTTTTCAAATTTCACAGATAGCCTGGGATTATTGGTTAGGTTTATTTAATTACGAGTCACTATATTGTAAACTCTTACATTCAATTGTTGCTTCAACCTCAAACTACTAAGTACAATAAGTTTTTGAAATTTTATAGTTTGGATATCCTATATTTTTACGATTACCTTTTATTTGCGGGCACAATATATGGGAATCATATAACTTAGTCCCGACCTAGATTCAATGGTTCGACTTTTCTATTAAATTTGTGTGTTTTAGTTTACTGCATGTTAAATTTTTTAATATTGTAGTTTATATGTAACTATGCCACATTTTGTTTTTAGTATTCAACTATGACACCTGCAGATAAATTCATAAACTACTGATAAATTCATACAAAAAAGGACCTAAGACCTATAGTATAGTTGGTTAGGATACTCAAATCTCACTTGAGAGACCCGGGTTCATGTCCCAACAACGGAACCATATTACAAATAAAATGCACATTAAAACTATATTTCATTACGTATAGTCACAATATAAATACAAATACAAGTAGCCTACGATAGCTATCTATCTTAAGTACACAATCTAGATAGTTGAGATAATATCTCAACTCTCTGTAACAAACTCAAACCAAATACTAATCATGGAATTTAGCCTTTATTCTCCAACACTCCCCCTTAATGGAGAAATGTGATTTTTGTTTTTTTTTTTACAATATAGAAATGACATACAATTCATATATGTCATCTTTGTCTGGTTGGTCTTCATTAGCAACTCTACCCACTCTGCAATCACTTGGTTCCACTCTTTTCTTCTCCACACTTTTGAACTACCTCTTGATCCATTTAAAGTATAACTTCTTCAGACCATCATTGACATATTCGTAGGATTGATGCCTTTTGACTACTCCAAAGTATAGCCTCGACACTGAATTATCCTATGGATACACTACCATCCTTGAAATTCCCCCGAAGAGAAAATTTTGATAGTTATATAGGACAGTGATCTGATTACTGGACATCTTCAGTAGTCAATCATACAATTGACCTTCTTTAAACACATTACAACAATATAGACAAGGATAACATGTAATCGATGATCTTGAAGAACCCGAAGTACAACAAGTCCCAAGTCCCACCAACATGATCCGGATTATTTTTGGCACGAAATGAGAGCGAAGATATAATAAAGAAATGCACAGAGATATCGCGTATATCCAGTAATATAACAGAAATATATTATAGATGCAACCATAAACACATAGATACAGTAATACACGATTTCTATTAATGAAAGAAATGTACAGAGACTGTAAAAATACAGAGTGAAAGACTCGCTAGAATGGTGGCAGCTTATCTCTGAGAAGAGATGTGACGGCTACTCGC
>SNQJ01S0015158.1:77152-87300 GCA_010110895.2 Picea sitchensis
TGGGTGCTCAATTATGCCTTCGGCTATTATTAAGAACCTCGATCTCGAAAAACATTCATTTAGGCCCTCAAAATGGCCTCGGAAGTTAAAACCTGCTAAAAATAGTAAATTGCCAAAATTGCCATAAAGTTGTTTTGAGCCAGTTGGAAAAGGTGGGTGGCCACCAATATCCACCTGGATCACAACATCTGACAGAATGTAGACATAATCAAATCCATGATATGTTCTCTTGGCACCGAAGAACGTTGAGAACCACCAATTTAAATTATGATACTCTATTCTTATAATTGATTCTTCATTAAATAATTTTACAATACATCACACCACACCGCACCACACAATAAATATATTATATATTATCAAGAGTGAAATGCAATAAAATAGTGACCATAAAAAAACCACCACTTCAATTCGTAGTGTTCTTCAACAGACAACAACTACATTCAACAAATGACGTCTTCCCATATACTTAGCAATGCATCTGCTTTTATTTCTCAATTTTCATCAATCAATCTCCCAGTCATAATTGACTCTATTTCACTCTCAGTCACCATCTGATTATTCTCAGATCCTCTCTCCAAACGTGGTCATGAAATCTTCATCCTTGTCTCCCTTGGCGGCTATATTGATTGTGGTTCGATATCTCCTCTTATTGGCATGTGGCTCCAAGACTATAATAACTAGCACCTCCTCACACATACTCCAGAGTCAAGCAAATTAAAATAAGAATAAACAATCCACTTTCACGCATACCTGGGCCTCCCGTGAGGGACTTACCTAGAGAACTTACATATAGTCACAATATAAATACAACTACAAGTAGCCTAAGATAACTATTTGTCTTAAGTACGCAATCTATATAGTTGAGATAATATCTCAACTCTCCATAACAAACTCAAACCAAATACTAATCATGGCATTTAGCCATTATTATCCAACAATTCATACAGAAAAGGACCTAAGACATGGAAAATTATAGTCCCTTGCTCACTCTCTTTATCCTCAATAATCACTTGTCAAATTCCCTCTTCCCGACTCAATCCATCAATGCTAAAATATGTTGATGGGTTCGATCAATATAGTTAAAAAATCATTCTCATTCATGTCGAGCTCCAAGAAAAGTTCACTAAAAAAGCACCTTTCGAACTTGCAGTCTAGTAGATAACCACCTCCATCTCAATTTTTTTGGTTAGGTTTTAATAATAACTTGATTATAAATCTCCCTTACACGAAACCATAAGAAGGAAAAGCTCCCCATTAAGCTTCTACCTGCAAAATTTATTGACCCAAGGATAACCATCATAAGGTGGCTCATGCCAAAAGTGCATGATTATTGGATTTTTTAATGTGACATTGCATTGGTTATCTTTGTATTTGGCATCACTTTTGGGTATTCTCAAGGCTAGATATTCTAAAATGCATTGATGGATTGAGATACTTTTTTTTATTTGCATGTGGAATTAGTCCTAAGTTTGATAGGGTGGGAAACCATGAGCTCAATTGAAAATAATTTATGTATAATCTGAAACAAAGATTGAAAAGCAGTATCACATTTCTCATAACCTTAATTAAAATCCTAACTCTATTTTTATCTATTTATTATAAAAATAATTCATACTAAAGATCTGCATATATCAACCACCTTTATAATGTGATTGTGATAGTTATAAAATTATAACTTAAATTATAATTTCTAGAATCTGGAAATTTGAAACAATAACTCAAAACTATCATTAGTGCCCATGGCTTGGCCAGAGGTTGCCCCCCCACGGCCAAGTCACTGTCGTGTGGATTGTCACTTGGTCGCGAGGGCCCATCCCTGTGGACAAACTGTTAGCGTTCCCATGGCTTGGCCACAGGGTTTTCGCCCCGTGGCCAAGTCACAGTCCACGGGACAATGACTTGGTGGAGGGGGCCCAACCCTGTGGCCAAGTCGTTGGCGTGCCCACGACTTGCCCCCCGCGACCAAGTCACAGTCCCATGGATTGTGACTTGGCCGCGTGGGCCCAACCCTATGGCCAAGCCGTTGGTGTGCCCACGACTTGGATACATGTCTAGTACCCACGACCAAGTCACAGTAAAAATACGACATATAAATTAAAATTAAAAATAAAAAATTACAATTAAAATAAAAATTGTGAATAAAAATTAGATAATTTAAATTTAAATTTACAATTAATGTTTAGGCTTACCTGAAACTCGACCCTCCCGACCGCCCACCAACACAACAGCCCGATCGCCCGCAGGAGCGCCCTCCAACACGACATGCATAGGAGTGCCCACCAACATGACGTTCGTGCCTCACACTCGCCAAAAGGTCACTCACAATCACTCACTATCACAATCGCCAAGAGCTGAGAAAAACGTTACAATTATGATGTGTGGTTAATATATAAACCATTTTTTGGTCGAAAGACCTTTTTGGCCGAAAATATAGTTCGGTCGAAACAATAGTTCGAACGAAATATTCTTTTGGCCGAAAACATATTGTCGAATGAAAAGAATCCATCAGACTAAAATTATACACAAAAATCGAGGGCGTCATCACTGTACCGTTCAATTTGACATTGTAGGGTTCGACTGAAAAAATTATCTTTCGGCTGAAAAAAAAAATATTAGTTCAGCCGAAAAAATGTTTTTCGGAATTTTGGAGATCAGATTGTCATGAAAGTTTTACCCACCTCTGTGAATTTACCCGATAGTATTGTTCCTCAATAACATCCCTGAAGGACTCCTAGGTGAGTGAGACTATAAATAATGAGGGTTCCTCTGTTTTCCTTTTCTCACAAAAAGTCTCCCACCAATATTTGACACGGGGGACGACTTTGAGGAGTGCAATTGTAATCTTTTCTCTATTGGAAAAGTTATGGACATAAAAATACCATTCTAGCAGATTCAACCATTTGTCTACAACATATGTGTCTATCTGACCTTCAAATATGAGAATATCAAATTTGATTTGCACCTTGAATGGGGCAGTGCTTCTGCTCGAGGACAATGTGTTGCATGTTGGTAGTCATCGAAGGATTTGTGCAAAACTATCCATCATCTCGTTCCTCTGTTATGCAAGGGATTCCTCAAGCAATAGTTTGAAATGATCTCATGTCCCATCATCTTTATTTTCTCCTTCCATGGAATGTCTCTTGGGTGTGCGAGAGCTTTTGTCCTTAAGAGAAACAAGCTTCAGACCCAATTCTTTGTATCCTGACCTTGTCGGGGACATGCACTAAGAACGACAAGGATCAGATAGCTCTGACACCACTGATCCATATTTTATGAGAAGAATGAAATGAATACAGATCTACATTGTGAACACAGAGATACAATGAACAATAATAGAGATACAGTAAAACTTGGTTTCTATTCAATAAAGAAATATGATGAAACTGTAAAATGCAGATTGAAACAAGATTGTTAGAATGGTGGTGACTTATCGCTAAGAAGAGATGTGACAGTTGCACTCATTCACAGGAAGATGAGTACAATGAGGATCCAAAGTAATTTTTACATCAAACATGAATTCCAAAACCCTAGACATCCAAAAACCTAACCCTATGAGATGAAGCGCCAAAAGTCACGTGGGCCTTGTTGGGGTAAGTTGGTAGATCAACTTCCTGGGGTCGTAACTTTTTCATACGATCTTCATTTTAGGCACACTATATCTCATTGGAAAGGTCTATCCGAGGAATACACATTATGCCATCACACTCTAACTTCAACAAAAGTGTGACTGTGGTGGGCCCAAAAAATGTTTTTTAGGGCCTCAAAACGGCCCCAGAAGTTTAGGACCTGAAAAGCTAGAGAAAAATGACAATATGAAAATTGAAACTACCATGATGACATTTGTATGTGAGCCAATTGGAATAGTTGGGTTTCCATCGATATCCACCTAGATCAACAATCTTACAGTCTGAGCAACCATTATTTGTACCCTCAAAGAAAATTTATTCCTGGATCAAAATCGCATGAGGAAACAAGCATATCAAGGTTTATTTGAATGTCAATTCACTTCAAGGAACCAAGTGTTTCTTCATCTACAACCTTATAAGAAGACTTCACTCAAATATGAACACTATGAGAAACTTGCCCCCAAATTTATTGTGCTTATATAATTCTCAAGCTGACGGAGAAGACGCTCATGCTGGTCCATATAATAAAGGATGAAATTAGTTAATAAGGCCTATTTAATCATGTGAACAAGTCCAATGTAAGAAGAGTATATAAAATTTTTCACTTCTAGAAATATATTGCTCTAGAATTTTTTTAGAAGGTAGAATTAGTATAAATAAGAGTAGAAGGCATGAGAACGGTTATCTTGAGAATTATTGTAATAGAGCTCTGGTCTGTTGGAGGTTGCCCCTTCGAAGAGGCAAGTGAAATTGGATTTCTATTAGGTTCCCACATAATGCTAAGATTGATAGAGAATATATATGTGATATATCTAGCTATAATGTTGGTATGACATAAATTGCATGCATTACATAAAAACAAAAGTATAATGTCAGTGTAAGGACATAACGTTGGGATCTTGCATCACTAAACCTATCATCATATATCTCGATGTAACACTAGTGTAACGACCATGAATTGCATTAGCCAAAAAAGCATCCCAATTAGACTTGAAACATTGAAAGAAATGTAAGGGTTGTGCATTCCATGGGTTCTTTGTATTTATGTTGGCATTGTAAAAGTCCCTTGGTTTTTTATTTGAAATAGTAAATATATTAATTGCGTAGTTTGAACAACTCAATTCTACTGCTCTAAATTCCCCAAGACGTTCAATACAAATAACAATTGTTTGAACCTGAACATGCATGCGTTGGAATAACTCCCATGCCAAGTCTATGAATCAAAGGAACTTTCAGGGAGCTCCTATGGCATCATCCCAATGACTTTTGTGGGAGTTAACTTGGGTGGTTTTCTAGCCATGAGCAGTGTTACAAGTGGAGCATATTGCACACAGAGCCAATATGCAATTAGAGCTGTTATTTCTAATTCTATTACAGTGATAATTGAAACAATCAACACTAAACACTAACACTAAGAAAAAAAAAATTCTTATTTTGGTTTCATAAAACTATTTCAGATATAATAAGATGCATTGGATGACTCCATCAACCCTGTTTTTCAATCTACAAACATTTTGAAACTAGGTTATTTTTTGGACAATGATTTGAAACAATTCTTCCATTCTTATGGAGCTTTGAAATATTTCAACTTCTATGAAGCTACAATAGACCTTCATAAGTTTTATGGATCCTCATGTGGACCTTTCTAGCTTTACAATGAAGGTATTGAATGGTTGTTTGTAAACAAAATTACATAGATTGGTAACTGGGCATAACATCCCTTGGACTATACCCAATTATAGTATGCAACTATCCTTATGCTATTTAACTTATGCATATGGATGGAAGCAATTTCAGTTATAGAGAAATTATGGAGTGAGTACATATTTAAAATTGCATCGATTTAGAAATTGCATTTGTATAAAAAAATTCTATAATTGAAGTTGCGATATGTAATATGCAATGTTGTAAATTAACTCAATATTTAACTTCTTCCAACAAATTGGATTGTCCTTTTCTTCTCTCTCCTATATCAAAACACTTTGATCCTACAAATCAGTTGGCCATCACGATTAAGATCCCTACACTCTACCATCAATCGGCCACCAACACTCTATGACCAACCAACCATCAAAATAAACCTTGTACTCATTTGTGGTTGCACCGTGGTAGTCAAGAAAAATTGATCGCAAAAAACATTGCACCTACAAAAATCCCTAAGCATCCCTCAGAGGGTGCTAATAGGGTGCACGTGTTGATAAGTCTAAGTGGCACCCATTGGGATGACTACAATATAATTTCTCTAGTAAGGTGAACGTGTTGATATGTCTAAGTGGCACCCATTGGGGATGACTAGTATATAATTTCTCTTTTAAAATAGCTTTTTCTTAAGAATTTTAAAATGTTTTTTAAAAAGAAATAATTAATTTTTTATATTTTTTAAATCGAAAAAATATAAAATGGGCATAATTAATGATCTTTTAATTAGGAATCCTAATTGTATGGTTAAGAATTGAAGATGCTGGCATATTTTTAGTTGTCCTCCCAAATCTGAACCAGATTTTATATTAACAACTTCCTTGTATTTTTGAATACTTACGTTTCCTTGTTTACTTTTTCACATTTACCTAATTTAATTAATAATTTACTTTCCTAACTATTGATTTCCAATTTTACCTAATTAACAAAAATTAACATATTCATAAAAAAAAAAACCTCATTGTCGCTTTCTAGTTACTAGAGATTAATTATGTGAATAACAACTGTCATATTGCAGCAGGTGCTTGATTTTGGTCAAATGTTCAATTAATACACTTGAAGCGGATGCATGATGGATGCCAAATATGGAGGGCTTTTCAAATTTCATAGATAGCATGGGATTATTGGTTAGGGTTATTTAATTACAAGTCACTATATTGTAAACTCTTACATTCAATTGTTGCTTCAACCTCGAACTACCAGGTACAATGAGTTTTTGAAATTTTATAGTTTGGATATCCTATATTTTTACGATTACCTTTTATTTGCAGGCACAATATATGGGAATCATATAACTCAGTCTCGACCTAGATTCAATGGTTCGGCTTTTCTATTAAATTTGTGTACTTTAGTTTACTGCATGTTAACTTTTTTAATATTGTAGTTTATATGTAACTACGCCACGTTTTTTTTTTTTTTTTCAGTATTCAACTATGACACCGGCGGATAAATTCATACAGAAAAAGACCTAAGACTTGACAAGTCTAGTTGGTTAGGATACTCGGCTCTCACTCGAGAGACCCGGGTTCATGTCTCGGTAACATAATCATATTACAAATCAAATGAACATTAAAACTATATTTCATTACGTATAGTCACAATATAAATACAACTACAAGTAGCCTAAGATAGCTATATATCTCAAGTACACAATCTAGATAGTTGAGATAATATCTCAACTCTCCATAACAAACTCAAACCAAATACTAATCATGGCATTTAGCCTTTATTCTCACACTCCCCCTTAATGGAGAAATGCGATTTTTTTTTTGTTTTTACAATATAGAAACGACATACAATTCATAGCTGTCATCTTTGTCTGGTTGGTCTTCATTAGCAACTCTACCCACTCTGCAATCACTCGGTTCCGCTCTTTTCCTCTCCACACTTTCGAGCTACCTCTTGATCCATTTAAAGTATAACTTCTTCAGACCATCATTGACATATTCGTAGGATTGATGACTCTTGACTACTCCAAAGTATAGCCTTGACACTGAATTATCCTATGGATAAACTACCATCCGTGAAATTCCCCCGAAGAGCAAATTTCGACAGTTATATAGGATAGTGTTCTAATTACTGGACATTTTCAGCAGTCAATCATACAATTGACCTTCTTTAAACACATTACAACAATATAGACAAGGATAACCTGTAACTGGCGATCTTGAAGCACTCAAAGTACAACAAGTCCCACCAGCATCTGACAGAATGTAGACATAATCAAATCCGTGATACGTTCTCTTGGCACCGAAGAACATTGAGAACGACCAATTTAAATTATGATACTCTGTTCTTATAATTGATTTTTCATTAAATAATTTTACAATACATCACACCACACTGCACCGCACAATAAATCTGTTATATATTATCAAGAGTGAAATGCAATAAAATAGTGACCATAAAAAAAACACCACTTCAATTCGCAATGTTCTTCAACAGGCAACAACTACAATCAACAAATGATGGCTTCCCATATACTTAGCGATGCATCTGCTTTTATTTCTCAATTTGCATCAATCAATCTCCCGGTCATAATTGACTCTATTGCACTTTCAGTCACCATCTGATTATTCTCAGATCCTCTCTCCAAACACGGTCGTGAAATCTTTAGCCTTGTCTCCCTTGGCGGCTATATTGATTGTGTTTCGACAACTCCTCTTACTCGCGTGCAGCTCCAAGACTATAATAACTAGCACCTCCTCACACATACTCCACAGTCAAGCAAATAAAAATAAGAATAAACAATCCACTCTCATGCATACCTGGGCCCAGAGCACTTACGTATAGTCACAATATAAATACAACTACAAGTAGCCTAAAATAGCTATCTATCTTATGTACACAATCTAGATAGTTGAGATAATATCTCAAATCTCCATAACAAACTCAAACCAAATACTAATCATGACATTTAGCCATTATTCTCCAACAATTAAAGTACCTAAAACTTGAAAAATTATAGTCCCTTGCTCACTCTCTTTATCCTCAATAATCACTTGTCAAAATCCCTCTTCTCGACTCAATCCAACAATGCTAAAATACATTGATGGGTCTGATCAATATAGTTTAAAAATCGTTCTCATTCATGTCGAGCTCCAAGAAAAGTTCACTGGAAAAACACCTTTCGAACTTGCAATCGAACTTGCAATCCAGTGGATAACCACCTCCATCTAAATTTTTTTGGTGATCTTTTAATAATAACTTGATTATAAATCTCCCTTACACGAAACCATAAGAAGGAAAAACTCCCCATGAAGCTTCTACCTGCAAAATTTATTGACCCAAGGATAACCATCATAAGGTGGCTCATGCCAAAAGTGCATGATTATTGGATTTTTTTAATGTGACATTGCATTGGTTATCTTTGTATTTGGCATCACTTTTGACTATTCTCAAGGCTAGTTATTCTAGAATGCATTGATGGATTGAGATACTTCTTTGTATTTGCATGTGGAATTAGTCCTAAGTTTGATAGGGTGGGAAACCATGAGCTTAATTGAAAATAATTTATGTATAATCCGAAATAAAGATTGAAAAAGAGTATCACATTTTTCATAACCTTAATTAAAATCCTAACTTTATATTTACCTATTTATTATAAAAATAATTCATAATAGGTATGTGCATATATCAACCACCTTTTTATAATGTGATTGTGATAATTATAAATTTTGAAAGTAAAAAAACTAAACTTTGACAAATCAAATTTGAACTCTATCACACATCTTGACAAATAAAATCTAACTTTATTTTTACCTATTTATTATAAAAATAATTCATACTAACTATTTACATATATCAACCACCTTTTTATATTTACATATATCAACCACCTTTTTATAATGTGATTATGATAATTATAAATATTGAAAAAAAAAAACCTAAACTTTAACAAATCAAATTTGGACTCTACCAGGCACCTCACAAATAAAACCTAACTTTATTTTTACCTATTTATTATAAAAATAATTCATATTAAGTATCTACATATATCAACCACCTTTTTATAATGTTATAATGTGATTATGATAGTTATAAATATTGAAAAAAAAAAACCTAAACTTTGACCAATCAAATTTGGACTCTACCATGCGCCGCGACAAATAAAAAATGTGAGTGAGACAAAACAAAATCGGAAAAATGAACTACGCAACAAAAAAAACATTGCGAAAACAAAGTTGGACTATGCCACGCCCAACAAAATGAGTCTGAGATGGCCCAAAAAGGACAAACTGAAATTGCCAAATCAAATTTGGACTCTTCCTCCCAATAACGATGACTGTGTACACATTGAAGTAACAATGACTGTAATCAATACATTGTTTTGCGACTAGTCGGATCACGTTGAAACCGCTGCATATTATAAACCAATCCTTTCCTTTTGGAAATTGCCTTTCAATGTCATTTGTGCTGGTTCACTGGCATCCGCCCAACTCAAAGTTATTTAGGTTGACGTTTAACTCTTGATTTGTAGAGTGAACTCTGGCCAATGGGGAGAGTGGAAATGTCGAGATCTTTGGTTGCCTCTCTTACTTTAATGATTTGCATGGATACGTTTTATCATAATATACATGCGCTGCAAAATCACACCACACCATCTTCTTCTCTGACTTCTCCAACCAAAAGAATATTGAAAGTAGGCGTGCCTTGGAAGACGACATTCACTGAATTAGTCTCAGTAGAAAAGAACGGAACGAACTTTACTTTTGGGGGATTCTGCGTGAAGGTGTTTGAAGAAGCCATTAAAACTCTCAATTACTCCGTCCATTACATCCCACTCGGAAATGGAATTACGGAGCCTAGCTATGATGATGA
>SNQJ01S0015159.1:6756-18045 GCA_010110895.2 Picea sitchensis
TGTGCAAATTGTAGGACGGTTAGGGTGCCTCCAGCCCCTAACCGTTAAGCACTCGGGCATATGGGGTCATAATATGACCACGCGCTCAAATAAAAAGGGCTGAGTTTACAATGGCAAATGGAATAAAGACAAGTGGTGACGAATGGTTGGTGGCAAAATCGTTTGAAAAACTGACCCAACTCTCGCGCTTTTAGTTGTGGTCACGTGTTTGTGGGTCGTGTGACCGGGGGCTAGGGCTCCGTTCATAATACAAAAACCCGCGCGCTCATTTAAAATGGTGGTCATATGTAAAACACAATACAACCGTGGGCCGGGGCTAAGCCCCAGCCCGACCCCGCGCCACCCAAACATTAGCACAAATTTAAATAAATTGAAAACCATTATGTAGTAATAACTACTACAGTGGTGCGTTGGTAGCGTGGACTTTGTTAAAGCGTTTGGCTGGTCGGGAGGTCCCCTGTTCGAATCCGGTGGACTATAAAAAATTTTGAACAACAAAACAATAGACCAATTTCCAATAAAGGGGTGCCACGTGGCAGCCCATGACTGGGCCACGTGGCACCTTACCATTTTCCCAATAACTGCCACGTGTCAACAAATGATTCGCCCAAATATCCCTATAATGGAATGCCACATCATCATGTACGGATCTTCCACGTCAATGTACGGACCTGCCATGTCAATGTACGGACCTACCACATCAACATCCGTATGGACTGTACGGACTGCATAGTCAACACTTTTTTTTACCTGTTTGGCGATTCTAACAGATCACTATATCTCTCTCTCCCGATGTCCGTTTGAGACGAAGCGAGTTGCGTTGGATTCGTGATGACAAGGGCTACACTCTCGTTTGTTTTGAAGTGATTCCAAGAACGTTGATTTTTGGCTAAAATTTGACCCCTGGTCCAGATTTTGATCAATTAATGTCGCAATGTGATATAATTTTAAATTAGAGGTCCTAATGTGACATAATATTTAAGTAAACTATAACATCACATCTACATAATATCAAAATAACCACTTCATGTCACAATTTTATGTAATATTGAAACTAACCTCTCAATGTCATAATGTGACATAATATTGATGTCAATATTCTTCCAATATGACATAATATTGAAGTAAACATATTACATTATTTCTCTTGAAATTTCTTAAAGTCAACCGTAGACAACCATATTTAACGAAATATAGCCAATGTTATCCATAGTCAACCAAATTAAATCATAGTCAACTGTCATCAACCAACTTCAATTAAACTCAATGGCATACCATAGTCAACCATTATTAACCAAGATGAACTAAATTTAACCATATACCATAGCCATACATGGTCAATCATACTCAACCATGGCTATACATAGGCAACCATGATCAACCATAAAAAATCATGGTTAAGCATGGTTGGTCAACCATAATTAACAATGCCATGGGCAATCAAAGTCAACCAATGTTAACCATGTTCACCCATGGTCAATAAAGTCAAACATAACTAAACATGGTCAACCATTGTATTATCCATAATCAATTATTATAAACCACGGTCAATCATTAACCCATGGTCAATAAAGTCAAACATAACTAAACATGGTCAACCATTATTATCCATAATCAATTATTATAAACCACGGTCAATCATTATTATCCATAATTAATTATGTTAACCATGGTCAACCATAAACATCCATGGTTAAAACGTAATTAACCATGATCAAACATTGTCAACCACAATCAAACATAGTAAATGATTGTCAACTATGGTCAACCATAGTCAAACATGCTCAACCAAAGTTAACCATAGTAAAATATGGTTAACCATAGTCAACCATAGTCAATCTGACATAACCATATTATCAACTTTTTGGTGTTGCAATGTTACATAATATTGAAGTTAGCATCTTAATGTCTTAGTGTGACATAATATTTAAGTCAACCTTTTAATGTCACAACATGACATAATTTTGATTTCAAGGTCCTATTGTGATATAATATTTAAGTAAACCACAGCATCACAGGTTAAAAAATATTGAAGTCAGCCACTTCATGTTGAAATATTATATAATATTGAACTTAACATCTTAATGTCACAATGTGATATAATAATGAAGTGAACTATACTATCTTACTTTAGTTATCTTGAAATGTAACAAAGTCAACATTATTACCCAAATTCAACCATAAACAACCAAGGTCATCTATAGTCAACTGTTTCCAAACATAGTCCAGCATAGTCATCCATCATCAAACAATGTCAATCAAACTCAACCACATATCATAGTCAACCATTATTAACCAAAGTCAACCATTTTTAACCAAATTCAACCAAAGTTAACTACATAGCATAGCCAAATATGGTCAACGATGGTCATATATCATCGAACATTATCAAGCATGGTCAACCATAGTTAACTATACTATGTACAACCAAAGTCAACCATGGCCAACACACTCTAACATAGCCAAAAATGGTCAACCATGGTCAGTCATAACCAAACATGATCAATCGACATTGTTAAGCATATACTTAAGCATGGTCAAGCATGGTTAAACTTAGTCATCCATGGTCAAACCATAGTTAACCATGGTAAAACATAGTTAACCACTATCAACCGTAGCTAACCATAGTCAAACATGGTCAACCATGGCCAACAAAATTCTAATATTATTGTTATTATTATTATTATATTATAATTATTTTATAATATTGAAATGAAATATGATTATCTAATTTATATCAATACTATCATTTATAATTATATAACTATTTCTATTAAATTTTAATTTTATGTTTAGCCTTACTCCTATTATTATTATTATTATTATACCCAACCCAAATGTGGGTGTCAACTAGCACAACCATATTAATTACATATGGTTGATATATGCCCATCATGATATTCCTATTTCCACCTTTAATAATATATTTGATCAACATATATCAACCATCTATAATTAATATGGTTGTGTGTTTGTGTGTGTGCGTGTGTGTGTGTCTATATAATCTAATTTCCTACTAGAAATTTCTCCAAGTTGATGGGTTGTGTAAACTTACAAAAGTAATATTTCTAAGTGTGTGCTAGAAATTTCATATTAGATACTAAGAGATATTTACTATAATGTACCCATTTGATAAACCCAAATAAAATTCTCTAATATAAATAAAATTAATGAGGGAAGTGTTAGCACAAGGAATCACCCTCAGATTGCAGAGAGGATAAGCCCAATACCCATCAGAGTATGTGTAAATGTAAATGAGTGTTTAAAGGTCAAATGGACAAGAATCAAAATAATAATGTTTTAACTCAGGAATCTGGGCTAGCATGCACAAGCAATTGAGGTCTTGATTAACTTCAGTCAGTGAATGGGAGTAAAAGTGAATAGAGGGAAGACTTTGGTGAGGGATCTATAAAAGTCTTCTATTGACATAAGGTATTCAAGCAACCCAAGGAGGAAAAACTCAAACACAAGATATTCTTGAATTCAAAGTTTAAAGAACATTGAAGAACATCATAGAAGTAATATAATAAGACATTCATCATAATTGTAACGACCCCAATCGTTATGACTGCAAGCGAAGCAAAGTGAATATTTTTTTTTGTTTTTAGGAAGGAAGGAAACAACGAAACAGTTAACCACACCCTGACGATGAACACAACGCCTGTAGATCAAGAAACAGACAACAACGACTCTAAACACTAGCACATTGAGAAACTGGGTGAAACATGAGTAAATCAAGGAAGGAATGACTACCCACCTGACACAAACATGACAACACCTACTAGCTAAAGGACCACGTCCCCCATCCTAACACAACGATCTCAATGACCAGTAACTAGAACCTCTATGGTGAGCAACCAAACACATGAAGGCATTACAATCCCAACGCCAATAAAAACTACAACGAACAATGCCCACAATGGGTAACACAAACCCCAACCAAGTTATCCTTCACCTCTATCCCTTAGGGCATGCAGTGATCCCCTCCTCAGGAATCATGCCATCGCCAGGTGATAGGCGTGACAACAACCGTGATGAAACAACATAACTGGACCCTCAACCCCAACTAAAATCCACATGCTAGGAGATCAAGGACTATCTAAACACCTAACAACTAATCCCTAGCACCCAATGACGAGTCAACAAGATGACTAAGACATTTAAGCAACACAACAATTTCCTTGCGCAACAAAATAAATGTGCACACCTTGAATAAAATTATTAAGGTACATATCTTTTAAAATAAAAATTTAGCAATAAAGGATAGTGGCAATATTGTTGATAAAGGTTAAAGCAATATAATGGTTAATACAATTAATTTACAATATTTAAGAATTACAGATAATGGTTAACATATGACCAATAAAATTAGCGATAAAAGATAGTGGTATATTAACCATACTAATATATAACCAATAAACATTAGGAAAASGATAATGGTTAATATATATAAGATATCATTGTTAAAGTTTAATACGAATAGTTTCAAGATATTCCATTTGTATGTCATATTGGTATGAAAAATACTTTTGGTCATTGTGGTAAAAAGATAGTTGTTTTATAAACCTGTACACTCTCCTTAAAAGGTTTAACGATAAAATAATTTTAGCAAGGATTACAATACGCATCGTTGTCAATCATAAGAAATTAGATCATTGTGTAAAGCCCAGTAATGGTAAGGATGATATTATAATGTTGTGTAAATAATGCTAGCGCTATCTAGTAATAAATGATATGGTTGTCTAAAAATTGAGAACTTAGATGCAGTTGTCTTTAGATAAGTCACGGTCTAAAGGGTAAAAATGTTATGTGAGCACTGAGTAAAATAAACCATGAAATAAGATTGTTGTTCGTAAAATTTGGTGGCTATGAAAATCGAAAGGATGAATAAAATCCAGTCAATATATACATTTAAAAATGATGGCCTTCAAATAGCATTAACGCTGAGAATATTTAACATTCAAACAGATGGGAAACAACATTAAATTTTCGATGTCATACCCATTAAGAATCGTTGTCTTTAATGCATGATAGAGCTGACATACGATAAAATATTTTAAAATCGTTGGCAATAAAAATAGGTCATTGTCCACAATAGCTCGTGCCAGGTTGTCTATCCTTATATATATTATAACATATTTAATATAGGATATAAATTTTCAACGTTGTCATTAAGGATGCAGTCTTTCGGATAAACTTAAAAATAACACCTCTGCAACTAAAAACCTACATGCCAAATGCCCAATGCCAAGTATTCCGCTATGTAACTCACCACAACCATACTGAGCAAGGACTGTGTAATTCGCGGTGTGATCTAGGGTAAATTGTTGAATAAATATTCATAATTTCGCTGAGTAAACACCTTGTTAAGTCGTTGGTATTTACGGTGTTAAAATGTTGTGTGAACACTATGAAAATCGCTGAGCAAAAACTGTTTCACCTCCACAAATCGGATATCATTTACAGGGTCGTTGTCTAATAATATATAGTGATGTACCTAAAGTTAAAATGCAATAGTAATGCTACTCGAGCTAATCAACAAATCCAAATTCAATCGTAGAGATTTTTCCTTTCAACGCTCGGATTTTATCATTCTAAAACGAAGATAGGAAAAACAATCGTAGATAAACTCAATCATGCACAAAGAAAAATGCAGTCATATAAACGCAATTCAAACGCAGAGTGCATAACGATATGGCTGGCATAATACAGAAGTCATTCCCGGGCAATTAAAGGTAATAAGACGCACTCCAAATGTGGCCAAAGGCAAAGTAAAATGACATATGTATAATTGTTTGATTTGGTGAATACATAGGTAAAATGAAAAGCAAAAGAAGGTAGTAAACGTTATCATTCAAGTGGACAGAAATGCAGTCCATAAATAATTTAAAATGTAGAGAATATTAGGTTGTTCATAGAGAGAAATGATAAACAATCGCAGATGCAATCATTCGCAACAAGGCGTAAGACAATCCTTCAACCAGGAACAATCAACAGGGGTAGACAACTAGGCAAGCTATCCTTTGCTCATCATGCATGCACAGAAAAGCAAGGCATTAGGATCTATAGGTCTATTAACACCGAAGTGATGATCGTCGATCCAGCTCCTGACCGACTGCTCAGGTGTGGACTGATGATGTAGGGATGAGAAAGGAAGATAAAGTACAATCTCTTCACAATAATCATTAAAAATAGACAGAATAGTCATAGCAATCAGGGATTGATTGCTAAGAGAATCAATTTAAGCAGCGAGCATAAGGATATGGTGAATTTAAATACTCGATTAAAAGTTATAAGTAGAACACTTTCTTTGCACAATTTAAAGTACAGAAATGAAAGTGCAAGATCAATATTAATCTACCATTCAAAATAAAAGCATGTGTACTATAGCCCAAGGTGACAGCTCCGAGTCGTTGTCCCATGCGCTCCATGTATCTCCCTCTTTTTGACCGATGTGACTTCACCGGTACTTCCCAGCCAACGCTATGGGTACTCTTCTTTCCCATTATCCCCCCAAGCCGCAAAGGGGCCACACACTCTAAACAAAAGATCAACTAGCAACCAGATCGCCTCGAAAGGTCGAGCTACCACTCGTACTTGAGTTGGGCATCCCAACTCCCACAAGATAAGTTGGTCAAGTCAAAAATTATGCAGCGTAACGTTACGCACAAAAGAACATATCCATACTCCCCCTTCTCCATCCTTTATATAGAGTTTCTAAGTGGATTATTTCCCAAATTCCCATTTAATTTAATTTTTTATATTTTAATTCAAAAAAATCCTCCCGCGTACACATGTCACCCATCCCCTTAGTTGCACCAGAAATTAATTTCATTAATTAATTATTTACTCCTATTTCCCTCACCCACCTGAAAGCATTCCTAGAATTGCTCCTAGGTGTTCCCATATTCCCTTACACATTTTAATGACTTACACCCTTACTAAATTCCTAGTTGAGTTCAATTTAGAAATTTCTTAAAGCCAAGATTCCTTACTAAGTTAGTCATTCTTGTTTTTCCTTATGTTTCCCTTTTTATTTATGTTTCCCCGTTTTTCCCTTAGTTTCCCAATTCTTTTTAAGTTTCCCTCTTTTCCATTTTTATCTAAAACTCAAATTAGCAAGTGTAGAAAATTACCTTTTACCCCTCTTCCCTTTTAATTAATAAATTTTAATTAGCATATTTATAAAAACAATCAATTCCCTTTTAAAATTTTAATCCCTCAATATAATTTGATTTTAATAAATTAATTGAATTTCTTACCCCCTTTTCATCACATGTTTAATGATTATTATTATTATTTATTTATTTATTTATTTTACCACAAGTATCACTTAGACCTAGATTTTAATTTCTGAGGCTGGGCGACATTTTATTAGGGAAATTGTTTTTTTTTATCTTTCTTATCACATTATTCATTCTAAGGCCATCTAGGTTTATTCACTTATTAGTTAACAACGCGATGTGCCCTTCAGGACTCACTAGGTGCTCTAAAGGTGTCACCCTCCTCATTATGTTTCCGTTGCATGACATTCCCTTCAGGACTCACTACGTCCTCCAAGGGTGCCACTCGCCTCTTTCCATTTTTCTTATGTGACGTTCTCTTCAGGACGCACTACATGCTCCAAGGGTGTCACTCACCTCTTGACTGACTTGGTAGACATAAAAAAAACCTGGAGTCAATACTCTGCTAGGTGATCTTGTGGTAGACTAAGGGTGTCTAAGGAATAAGGCCTCTGCCTTATTTTGCGCCCCCTTAGAATCATCGTGATTGACTGTCTTAGTCATCCCTCACAGCATCGTGGGTCTTCTCAAACTAGGTAATCGTTAACCTACAGTTCAAGCCATGGTGAGAGTGCTAGTAGGTTGTGGCAGGGTTGTTGTCCACACCTCTCCCTCAACGTATCTGGTTGTCGTGCATGACCCCTCTACTCCACATGTGAGTATGTTCGACAATCTATCATCAACCTGCATCATCAATGAATCATGTTAGAAATAAAATCAATCATCATAACATCTAATTAGATGTGCATATGTCATATCAATAATAATAAAAACCCAACAGTCCACTCCCTGAATTGATCCAGAGTCCAAGGGGTTTCATCGATGCCTCTACATCCTTGAGGTCCACAGTCCTACACACTTAGGAGAACCCAGTCAATAGCACCTATCTATGTCAAAACAATAAAATAACATGTCATCATATCCTTAATGCCTCATAATCATAATCAGATGCCTAGTATTCTAATAATATGGATCACTTGCAAGCAAGTGTCCTCAAAGAATAAGTTCTCTCCATGCGCACAAGATCGGGATGTTAGATACACCCTCTCTTGGTCTAAACTTCATCCTAAAGTTTCACAGTATACCAGTGCCAAAATAATGTGTATCATAGTATCATAATTCTATCTATCAAACAAAAATGGAAATTGTTGGCGTATATCATATGCGTCCTCCCAGGTCGCTAAGTGCAGACTATAGTTGTCCCACTAGAAATTGACCTGATCTACTATTCGACGCCATAGCTGTCAAATGCGATGATCCAGGATGCAGATCGACTCATTCGTGAGTGCTCCCTATCCGATACCTGCAAGGAACTCATGTCAATAACATGTGTAGGATCACTAATATAATGTCTCAAAACAAATATGTGAAAAACATTGTGCATACGCCTCAAAGAATCAAGCAAGGCTAGTCAATAGGCCATGGGGGCCTTTCTCTCCAAATTTTCGAAAGGTACCACGAACCTAGGAGATATTTTAGATCCCTTTCCAAACTTGATCGAAATCTTATGCAATTTTACCAGCAAGAAGACCCAATCACCAACTTCGTAACTACGGTCGACATGACGCGCATAGGCACAACTCTTCTGTCGATATTGCACTTCTTTGATTCTTTGTATTATTGTTTTCATTTGATCTTCCATTTATTGGATCACTTTTGGTCCCACCAGGACCCTATCCTCAATCCGATCCCAACTCAAAGGCGTCCGACATGGTCACCCATAAAGGAACTCGAAAGGCGCCATCTTAATGGTGCCTTGGTAACTGTTGTTAATGTTCCTGACTTGGCTAGTCTAGGAAACGTTGCTAATGTGTGTGTAGGATCAAAGGTTTACATCATATAAATGATCATACAAATAATAAACGTGACAAAGGACTGCAAAGTTTGTATTATGATATCTCTGTGGATTACAAAATGGTCGAATGTAGCTGAATAACTGACAATACTCGACTAGATCAACATACAAAGGATATTGTTACCCATTATTTTGGTCATCATGATGATGTATGGATGATGGTGTACTCAGGCTCTCCATAAGAACTTTCTCCTGAGAAAAGTTACTTTCTTCTCTTTCCGGAAATATCATTTTTGAAGGAGGTTTGCAGGCTGCTAGTATATTTGCATGTGAGAATGCATGATTCTCACAGGCTGCCTTAAGCCAGGGTGTGAGAAGTTCGCACTGTGTTGAACTGCTAGGGTGCGAACTCTTTCTAAAGAAGGGAAAAAGATGAATTCTCGATGCTTCTAGAAGGGAATCTTCTAGAAGGATGAGATGACATTCGAATGGTTATCCTAGTACTGGATTCCCTGATATTTTGGGATCATTCTTATCCAAGTAACTAATTCATTTCTCTCCCTATATATTGAGGGAATTCTCATGGAAAAGGTTAAGCAAACAAGGTTAAGCAAGATTCATTGGAGGAATTGGTGAAAGATTGCATGTGAGGACTAAAAGCTACAACATCTAGGAAACTCCAGTAAGTTTATCAAGGTGGTTGATCTTCTTCATACAGTGAGCAAGTGTGTTAATGAACCAGGGACATCGAAAGGAAGTTTACAACATCAGAAATTTCAGGTTGTAATCTTTACTTTCCATTAATATGATCTGATGTATGTCAAGTTTGCAACATCAAGGCTCAGGTTGTAATCTTTACTTTCCATTAATATGATACAATAATATGTCCCTTTCCCATAAAGCTAGTTCCACTTTATTGTATAACTCCTTGATCATATACATAGATTAACTGTTGAATAGATTGTGCTTTCTTCACTTTGGTTGGTTTGTATTGTTTTCGTCTTGACTGTACGAGAGAACTGAAGAGAAGTGGGAGCAACAAAGACCAAAGGAAGCGATCATAAGGTATGTTCTTTGTTCTTGCCTCCTATTTAATTCAATGGTTAGAATCTAGGGAAAGAGTCATATTCTGTCTTGCTTTGTTCTAGATCTAGGTGGATCTAGGGAGATCGGTTTGTGTCTGCACTTATGGATTTATCCTATAACAAAATTGGCGACTCCACTGGGGAACAATCCCATTTTCTTTGTGGCTTGTGGTATTTTTCTATGGCCATTTTCTCTGGTTCCACTTTTCTCCTGTCCTATCAATCTCTGAGTCTTCAGGATATCCTGATAGACCTTCTGGGTCCATAATACTTTTTGAATTTTGCTTCATTTTTCAAATTTTTGATTATGTTCAAGAATTCTCGCACTGCACTTCATTGCAGTCTGCGAGAATAGGTAGAGTTCGCACTCTGCCAATAGGTTTCAGTGCGAGGTTCTCGCACCCTGCTCAAGGGTCACCTGCGAGAATCAATGATTCTCGCATTGTGTTATATTGCCTGCCTGCGAACACCATTTTTCAAAATTTGAATTTGGGTTTTGGTATTTCCAACTGCACAGATCAGTTTGATTTCTTCTTATGGGTTTCTTGGACCTCTGATTGGTATCTTTCTTGTCTTCGTTTGCATGCATGAACAGTCTTAGGGTTTCAAGGCTTTTCTTGTCATTTTTGGCTTGACATTCGTTTCTTGGCTTTTCTTGATAAAACCATTCTCTCTGAATTCAGAATCTGAGTGTGTTTGATTAGTTAAGAACCAGTGATTGGTTGAAAGTTGAGTGCTTGGTTTTTTCTCATTTTCTTATTGGTTTGAAATATCACTTTCCTCATGCAATTGAAAAGACTAGTTTGGGTTTCTTTGTTTTAACAAAGTTCATTATTGCTTTTAGTGAAATTTTTGAAACAAAAAGATTTAATTTCTTTCTTTATATTAGATTGGGGGCATCTTTGCATTTGAAGTAGTGAAATTGCATGATTCTTGGCATTTTTTGATCTTAAATTGTGCATTGGTGTACAATACCTTTTTCTCATTTCTTGAGAATCTTGATATTGATGAGTTTAATATATTTCGGGACATCATGCATATGGGAATGATAAATGTTTTCTCCTTCTCATAGCATAGATTTCATCGAAATGAAAAGATTGCATTTTCATATTTTTGCATAATTTTC
>SNQJ01S0015159.1:18055-31262 GCA_010110895.2 Picea sitchensis
TATTTGTAATTATACCTCCTAGTCTCCTATATATACCAAGGAGACATTTTCATTTTGAATCATCTTGTACTTGAACATTTAAGTGGGGTAAAAGGAGGTTGCCCCCTTGAAGAGGCTTATTATCTAAAATTATCTCTTTTTCAGGGCGTTGAATACTTTTTCTGAGGTTTTTCTATGCTATATTGATGTTTGGTTCCTAACAGGATTTAATTTAAATATTAGCAATAGAGAACACACGATTAGACATCTAGCACACTGTTACATAAACATATCTTAATCGATGTGACTAAATGCATATTATTACAATTCAGAGATTCACATGAGAATGAATGTCATAAGAACAATATCTCCAAAATAGGTGGAAAATGAATTGAATTTTTACGATGTTTCCTATTTTCCTATTTATGATTCTTGCATCCTTGTAGACACCTCTATTGTGTTAAAATTATTTGATATGTCATTGCACATTTTTATTAATGGGATGCCACATTGTTTTAGGTATGCACACAAAATGGGTAGGAAAAACAAATGGAATATTATAATGGACCTTGAGTTCCAAGACTTGAAAGGAAAGTCATTTTTTTTCGAAAATATTTAGCTTGGAGTGAAGTATATAGACCAAATAGTCGTCTATTTTATCATGTTGCACAAACAACTTCATATAAAGTTCATGATTTTATTAGAGGGAAGGAAACCAATCCCGACACTTCATGTAATTTCTTACACGTAGTTAACAAAAACTCAATAGAAAGGGATAGTGCTCACCTGCAATATGAGATGTATAAATTTCATAGTCACATAGCTCTTACATTTGTATATATATTTTAAGTTGGTGCATGCATTTTATGATGACACACACACATATATATATATTAACACACATGGTTATTCATGAGTGGATGTATATGATTTTTTTATATACAAAGGAGTTGTAATTTGTACTGTAGTTAATCATGTTCATATGGCCTGGAAGACAAAAGATAAGAGCATCCAAATAAATGCAGGGGCTCATTTGTTAAGAAGAGGGGATTCCAATGCCACTTTATTGTGAATGTTTTGAATAAGAACACCAAGATATAAAGATTGACATACAACACATATGATCACAAATATGAGGAAGGATGGTCTTTTCATGGCTGACATGACATGTCTGCAGAGGATAGGTTCTTGCATAAACCTAAGATTTTGAGAGAAATTTTTTCTTTTGTAGAAATTTGCTTCTTTATGGAAGTGTTAATTGATAATGTATATAAGAAGAGCATTAAGTGACATATTGACATGGATGTCATAGCACATGTTAATTAATGTTTAATGTAAATACAATATGCAACTATGACCAAGCAATGTATATGCAAATTGTATTTATGAATTTTAATAATAAAATGTGATGCCAACTGTGCTGGGGGACATGGAAATAGATGGGGGATGATTAATCCACAAGAGAGGGGAGGGTCTAATATAATGTATAAGAGGTGTCCAAGGGGGAATTATTACCCATGTCTATTAATTCAACCCACTTCCTAAAAGTACTATTGGTATATGATCCTTCTAATTTCTAATTCAGTGTTCCCCAAAGCCAATCATTGAATACATGTAAGAGGGTGGGTGTGAGAAGTCACATACCATAGTTATTGGGAGCATGGGGGTCTAGTACAATCATCTTGGGGAAGAGTGTAATTTAACAAAGTAAGAAAAAGAGAGGAAAAATTCATATGGGAAGTCACAACATTTTTAGATAGTCAATGTTTTTGCATGAACAAAAAACAAAGAGCAAAAAATAAGAACTTGGAAATGGAGAAACCATGGAGGGGGAATTCTAGAGTGCATTTGCAGTAGAATACTAAAGAGACAATGTTTTAGTCCTGGAGAGTGAAATCTTGTGTGATTTTCACTATAAAAAGTGACTGTTGTTATTTTCCCGGTAGTTTTCCTAGCAATGAGATCCCTTGAATTTCCCAATTGAGATTACTAGTTACTTGTCCCAACGAGACCCTGATAAATGAATGGGATGCCTAATGGACTGATAGTAGTGAAGGGGTACATTCCTTGGGTTGGGTAGGTAGAGAGGAAGAGATATGGTGTAAAATCAGGATAGTTGTAGGAGAATACCAGTGGATTGTGGGTTTCTCTTAGATATGAGTGGGTAGTGAAAGACCACCCTCTTTTGTGGATTGATATCCCTAGATCGGGGGTGAATTTTTGTTGATATCTGGAACAACAAGTCTATGGTTTGGTGAAACATTCATCTCAATTAGCTGGTTACACAACCATTTTAAAATATGAGTGTTTTATCTTGTTTATGGGTTGCATTACGAGTTAAATTGTTTGTATTAACTTTGTGTTTGAGAGTGATTTATATGTCGTTGTGATGAGTTGTTAAAATTTCATTCATGTTATTTTTAGCATGTTGTAGATGCATTTAATTATGATATCAGAAAGTAGTTAAATCTATTTGTAATTCATAGCTAGTATGCTATAGGAAATTAATTAGCAGAGAAAATTTCATTTTTATGTGTTTTCCATGTAGTAATGATCCTCAGTTTAGTTGGGCATAATAATGATCCTTATTTTTACAAATTAAATAAATAACTCAGAGAGATCTATCCAAGGAGCTACTACAGGTGCAAAAATAAATCTCGCATGAGAAAGTTACAACTGAGATAGCTATGGTAAAATTTCAAAACCAATTTACATCCAAAGGGCATAACTATGTGCTAAGAAGTCTGTTTGGGGAACATGAGCAGTCTATGGAAATATTATGAACCATATAATATGGTCGTGGATCCATATTTATAATTTTGGTAAGCAAAAATGTGCAGGAATATAAATAATACACATGTAGCATACAAGGATAAAATGGGAAAACAATCTAAACTTCCTCAAACCATAAATTTTAGCTTGGAGCTCAGTTTTAGGGAAACGAGTAGTCATTGGAAAGGTATTAAGGTGGAGAATAAATCTATCCAACCATAAGTTTTAATTAGGAACTATTTCCATAAAATAATAAAGTAATTTATGTAGCAGTAAAAACAAAGCAACGAGTGGAAATTATAGCTTGTGAATGTTGTGAATACAATCGATGGAGAGTTGTATAAGAGAGGAATGTTTCTAAGGAATCATATTTTGACTTAGTACATTGTGTTATTCATAAATTGATATGAAGAATAACCTATATTCTAATTATTGAAATGTTTTATATTATAAATGTGCTAACACAAATTATTACATGCACATTTCTTGTAGAATTAAAGGTACATGAAAACAACTTTGGTTCTTATATCAGGATTGATGTTATAAAATATGTCAAGGGATATAAAAACCATGAGGAATATATCATAGGTATGCATGCCAGTATGGGAAATGATGAGATAGAGTCTAATGGAAAGACATGCAGGTAAGAGCCTGTAACTATGAGAATCTTGCATAGGGAAGTGGAGAGCTATAGGGAAGATAATGAAAGGTTTATGAAGGCTCAGGAAGAGATACTTCATATTATGAATATGTTTCATAGGTGATCCAGGTGGATATCGATGGCCAGCCACCTATTCCAACTGGCTCATCTTGGCAGTTTTTTAGTTTGGTAGTTTTTTCCTAGTTTTCGGGTCTTGGACTTCCGAGGTCGTTTTGAGGCCCTTAACAACATTTTTAGGGATCTCCACAACTAGAATATAAATAGAGTCAGAGTCTTATCTCATAATATGTAATCCTCGGATAGACGTTTCCAAAGGGCTATCACGTGCCTAAAACAAAGATCGTATGCAAATGTTATGACCTCGGGAAGTTGATGTACCAACTTACCCCAACATGGCCCACATGACTCTTAGTGCTTCATCTCCTAGGGTTAGGTTTTGGAATCCATGTTTATTTTAAAAATGCTTTCAAAGTCTCATTGCACTCATCTTCTTGTGAATGAGCGTAACTGTCACATCTCTTCATTTGTGTGTGTTTTTCACGTAGTAATGATTCTTATTCTAGCTAGAGGTCATTTCATCATGGTAGATATTTCTTCTTGACTAGGAAATATTTTGCAAATATTTTTAACATCTTCATGAAGAGAAAATATCAACTTCACAAGAAAGATGAAATGAGTGTTAACCTCTAGTATCATAAACAACTAGATTATTTTTACTTTTTTAGAATCCTGATGGTCCAAATCTCCCTTTTATAATTGGAATTAAAATAAAATGGATATTTTAGACAATGGTCAAACTATCTCATGTTAGTTTTATAGGAATGGATTTAAAATTTAACACCAATAAATTTGGGGTAGGGTTAATTTGAATAATTCATTTAAAAAATTATTGTTTGTGTTGTTATTCACTATTATTGATAGTTTAAACTTTGACTTTGGGTGGTATTGAATATCACAATATCAATTGTATACAATTATGGCCTTTCATGACAAACAAATTGGGGTACAGGTTGCATGGGTTGTGGCATCATGAAATACATAATCCAATATTTGACATGATTGGAAATGTTGATGAATAGGTGTTACAAATTCCACCCTAATTCGAAAGTCAATGAATTCATGCTTGATGATGCATTGGATAAAGTCAATTCTTTGAGGTAACTTTCATTTGGTCATTTTGTGACTTGTATTTATTGTAATAACATCTTACGTAAATGAATTTAATTGTATAGGAGGGAAACAAAGTGTTGAGTGATATTGTGTATTTGGTATGAATGAAGGTCACATAAAAGAAATATGTACAAGTTAGCCTCTACTCTATAGTAGGAAAATGTTATTATTTATAGGTTAAGTTATTCATGAAGTCTTTCTCTAATGTTGAATCAGTGGTCCAGCATGTGGATAAATTTTTCACTTATTTTGCAATTGAAGAGAAGTCCTTGGATTATTTTCCCACCACTTGGATTGTAGGTAATAAGATTTATAAGTTCACAAACTCTAGTTTTTTTTTTTCTTCCATATATATTTAACTTGCACTAACTTATTTCTTTCAATTATGGATGTGGGTGAAAGGTTTTCATGATTTGCTTCATGCAAATATAAAAAACAAAAAATTATGAAGACATGCCATATCTTCTTAAATTTAAAACTTTTATTCGATCTAAGAAATAAATGTGCATATATAATGGATTGGTTTCTATATATTCTCTTGAAAAATGTAGAACTGTATTATTGATTCAGAGACATTTTGAGAGAGGGAGGATATTTGAAAAACTACAGGAAATATTAGTAGTTTAAATCCTCAATGGACAAAGCCAGGAAAAATTCAGATGATGATTGTTGGCCCCATGAGAGAATATCTCATGCTTACTATGTGAGGAGTCAAACTAATCATGATAGTATATACCTTGTGAATTGGTATCACACACATTTTTTGGTATGTGAATTCTCATGGTCTATTTATGGAAACACTTGCAAGAACACCATAAACTTGGTGGATTGGTTGTACTTCCTATAAGGTGGTTGTACTTCCAATGTAACATTATTTTATGATTTTAAGAAATTCCTCCATATTAATATATGTGTATGCATGCACATCGAGCATGGGTGAAAAAAATTGGAAATAATGTCAAAATCTAGGAAAGAAAAGTTGATATTTTTTGTTCTTTAAGGGAAATCATGCACTGATGCTAGGATGATGAGTCTATATGAAAAGAAATTGCAAGAATATTTCATGAATTCAATTAAGAAGAAAATTTTCTAAAATATTTTTACACCAATTAGCTATCCAATGATAAAATCTATAAGTGTCCTATAACATTAGGTCATGACTATCGTTCCATAATTGCATGTTTTTGCTCATTCCTTTTTCAGTTTATGATAAAGTTTTCTAGATATGTGGGAAAAGAATTATAGGGAATTTTCACATTCCAATCAAGACACAAAGTTTGAAATTGAATCATACCACAAGCATCTAAAATATAGGTACCAATACAAGGAAAATAGTGCATGCCACAAACAAATGGACTAGCTAATATTTATGTTGTTGACAAAATTTGAAGTATATTATATTCATAGTCAACATTTAAAAGAAGAAACAATTATAAGGCCTAAAAAGTGTGAGAAGTAAGATACACTCTCAAATTCTAGAGAAAAAAAAATAGCAAATGAAGATTGTGTACATGACCCACAAATTACAAATGACTATATGTTCTTTAGCCAAAATAAGGATACTCTTTTAATACCTAGTGTAATGTGAGATACATAGGTCTGAGTTAAAGTTTTGTACTTGTGATTAGGATTTGAATGGAAATGTTTTTAGTCATGTCTTCAAAGTTCAAATGTGGGCCCGTTAATATGAATTGGAAACTAATATATTACCAAATATTCTAGTCCTATTATTGAGAGTCCTGAATTTTAAGTTGATGTAAATTAAACAGTTATAATGAGATTCTTACTAGAATACCAAGAAAATATTCACCATATACATATTTTATTCATGTTAATTTTGAGACTGCAACATTGAACAATCCAATCTCTAAGGCTGATAGTTAAAACTTTACATGCATCAATCAATAAAAGAGTGAGGAATTTGAGCAATTTTCCTACAAATTTGGACCATTCATAAGAAATTGAAAATTTGTTTTACATTTTAAGTGAAGATTTAAATAAAAAATTGTCAATTCCATGTATCCACCTAAAATCATGACTAGGATATGACACCATGTTTTGAGCCTGCAAAGTAAAAATATATGACGCAGTCATGAGAGAAATTCAACTAAGGATAAACCACAATTTCAGAGGGTTAGACAGGTTCGCACGAAATCAAAGAAGGGCATGGATAAGAAAATGGAACTAATTTATTCAAAACAAAAAAATAAATGTGAAACCAACATCTAATCATATGCACCATTATGTTGTATACAATATAAGTATTGTAATTTGAGATTTTAATTTGTTTTACTTGATTTAATTATATTATTATCATTAATGCGATTGTAAAAATATTATATGATTTTTTTTTATAGTTGAGAGATCTACATCTCAAAATGAACCTCCTCATGTATGACATTGTGAACTTCAATTATTTTTTGATGATATTGTTGAGGATAGTAACATATGTACACATTTTAAAATTAGTGTCAACAAGTGAGGGTAACTGTAAAATTATTTATATAGTTCAATTATAACTTGTCTAATTAAAAATTTAATGCATTGTATCTTGTAACCAATACCAATTTTATTTTATTTTAATGGTTTATGTTGTGAGCTCAATCAAATAATGTAGTGATCCAAGAAATTAGCACAAACATGCCAATAATCTCATTAATTCCAAATTTCAACATATAATGTTTAATGAAAGGTAAATTTAATATTAAAGTTGTTAGCAAGTAATTGTAATGATAATTATTTCAATTTAATTATATAAACAATGCTACATGAATCACATATTACTTTAACAAGTAAAGTATATAATAAAAGAGTTATGGAATCCTTCTCTGTGAAGAAAAAACAATATTGTTGGTTTTATTTTTTAAATTATGCTAAAGATTACGAATTATAAATTAATTTATTTTATATTTTGAGGAGTACCAACGGACTGGATACAATGTAAATATGGAAACAATTAGATGAGGTTTTGCAAATTTATGTTTTTGGCACATAACATAAATATGATGATGCATAAACAATTTTTTTAATTTTATAAAATATTATTTGGATTATGTGGAGATACATGCATAATTTAAGTATTTTTTAATTATAATGGATGTAATAATTAATTTATGGTTTTTTTCTTCATATTTTTTTATTTGCTAATGTTATTATTAATTTTTCTTCTTTCATTCATTGAAATAAAAAATTTCAAAATAAACCTTAAATTTAAATAAAAAATATATTTATATGATATAAATTGTAACCATATAATTAATTAATAAAATACACCACATCACTAACTAATGAAATACACATATTACATAAATATAAAAAAATGATATCAATGACATTATATATTACTTAGAAACATCAAGAATACAATCCAAAGCCATATAATACAATGAAATTTAACCATCCCAAAATGAAAAACAAATTATAAAAGATCATGTTAAAAATGAAAGAACATACACAGAGAAATTTGCAAAAGTTGCCACATTTAGTTACAATAATTTTTATATTCTTTTCATGAACTCATTGAAATTTGCAAAAGGTGCCACATTTAGTTCCAAGAATTTTTATATTATTTTCATGAACTCGTTGTAAATTTTTATATTATTTTCATGAACTCATTGTAAATATACATGATTAGTGTGCTATAGTTATCTTTTAATGCTTTGATTTTTGCCAATTTCATGTCACTCATAATGTGTATAGTTGAACAATCTTTAGTGTTTACATTCTCTTGTTTAATTCCTTATTGTTTATTGGTTAATTTTTGTTGTGGGTTGATCTATATAAGTTTACACTTTATATTTTAAATCAATGAACACACAAATCTATTGATTTGATTATTATATTGTAATATTTTCTAAAATTTCTCACGACACTTTTAAATAGAATGTAAAATATTTTAATAAATGTAAAATTTTATATATAGAAGTGCTTCTCTATATGGAATGAATTCCATATATGAATATACAAAAGTGTATATACCGAAGTTTTTTTCTATAAATGTGTATACATGGAAGAACGATTTTTCATGCATTTATTGAAGTGGGTTTCCATACATGTATATATGGAATGGATTCCATATACGAGTATAGAAAAGTACATTTATGGAAGCTTTCTTTTATAAATGTACATACATGAAAGCATGATTTTTCATGCATGTATTGAAGTGGGCTTCCATTTATGCATATTTTTATATACGAGTATATACATAAGTGATTTGATATATGTACACATGCAAATGTTATATGTGCATATATATGGAAACCCACATCCTTATATGTACATGCATACAAATGCACATAGTTAGAAGCACTTCCTTCTATGCACATATACAAGAGGGATTTTGTATATGAACATATGTATATACCTATACATAAGCACTTATGTATATGCTTATGTGTGCATATACAGAAGAGCTTCCTTATATGTGTTTTTTATGTACATCTATGGAAACACTTCTATATATGTGTCCAAGGAATCTATTCCATATATACATGTGAATATATAGTTGGAAACTTGGTTGTCATTGATGTCAACCCTAGAAGAAGCCTCAAAGCAGGTCCAGAAGCCCCTAAAAGTGATGGGTTTATTTCAAGGAGTCTCCAAAGTGATCTCCTTATGGCGTATCTCTAAGCATGGCCCTCACGAGAAAAAACTTTCAAGAAGCCTACAAGCCCTAGGTGTTAAGAAAAAAAGTTACAATGTATGGTTAAGAAGCCCTGAAAATATGGTTAGGAATCCCCAAAGGGGTGTTCATGAAGCCCAGAGTTGATCGAAGACAAACAGTAGGAAGGACATCGAAATTGCATGTAAATCCTCCATGGATTGATATTCCTCATGAAGCCATTTCAAATAGTAGGTATCACGTCATGTAGTTACTCACTGTTGAGGAGATATGCCCTCTTAAAGATGATCACGTAAAATTTCCCCCTAAAGAGTTAATAAGTTATAATTCGGACCCAAAATCAAGTAAAGGAGAAAAAAGGTTTCAAACAAGAAGTTATAGGTCAACCCTAAAGACAAGTAAATAAGGTACTTGGAAGGATATAAATACAAATCAAGAGCCTCTTATTTTTCATCAAGAAAACTTGTGATCTCTTAGCGCAAGTGAAGTACCGAAGTCGTGCTAAGGAGGGATTTCTTGGAGTTGCAGATGTGAGAAGGATTTTCAGGAAACCTTGTCTGAGGTGACCCCCACAGGTCAAGTATAGGGTGTCCCACAAGGCCCCTACTCATTTCCCATTACTCGTCACCCGAGGCCCTGCCTGTTTCTTAGTCCAATCCTGTGAGGTTGAGGAAGGGTTTGAGGAAGATTCTCTTTTCTTGATGTTGAAGTTGAATAAGGTTTGATGGTCCAATATCTCATGCATTAGGGTCTCCATATAATGAAAGGTATGTTTTTTCTATATGTATTAAGGATTGTATCTTGGAGGTTTTGGCATATGCTTTGAGTCATATCTTGGAGGTTTTGGAAAATGCTTTGAGGCATATCATGGAGGTTTTGGTATATTATTTGAGTTATATCTTGGAGTTTTGGAATGTGCGTGAGGTATATCTTAGAGGTATTTGGCACATGGTGTGATGCATATCTTGGTGATTTTTGGTATATGATTTGGGGGATGTTATTGGAGATCTTGGAACAAGATTTATGTAGTTATTGGGCTGAACCAATTTTGATGATGATGATGATGTATTAGTATCAATGACAGTAATAATGACAGGTTGATTCTATAATTTATATTTAATGAAGGAAGGAATGGGCAAGGAAAGGGGGTTCGATACTCCTTCTAGTTGGAGCTGGAGAATATAGGGAGTTGGAGCTTCGTTCAGATTGGATCTTGTAAAATAGGGGGTTAGAGCCTCCTTCCGGTTGGAGATGGAGAATATAGGGACTTGTAGCTTCCTTTAGGTTGGATCTTGTAAACTAAGGGGTTGGAGCCTCCTTTTGGTTGGTGCTGGAGAATCTTGGAAGTTAGTGCTTCCCATGGATGTAATACTCAAGATATATATTAAATGTGTTCTGTGGTTTTATCCCATTTGGGTGTCCACATAAAATCTCATGTATTGTGTATCTGTGGTTATATGTTTATGATATATTGAATGAAATCATAAGTGATAAATTGTTGATAGCTCAATTTTTACATGTTGTGATTAAAAATGGTAAAAAGTTCCTCATACTGATTCATCCCCCTCTCAATATTAGTGAATATTCCAACATATATGCACAGTCATACATACAAATGCGTATGAACAAATCATATATGAAATCACATATACAAAATATATTTTGTATAACTGCATTTGTATGCATGCACATATACAAAAGAAGAAGTTGTATTTTGGATGTGGATTTGTATGCATGCACATATATAGAAGCCGAATTTCATATATGCTCATGCATACAAATTCTCATACATACAAATGATCATACATGAAAGTTCTTTTGTATATGTGAATGCATGCATATAAGTAAGTGCTTCTGTATATAAGCATACAAAAGTGCATATACAAATTTAGAGTTTTTGTATATGTGCTTCCATACAAATGCACATATATGCATTCATATACGAAAGTGATTATGTATATGAACATGCATACAAATGTGCATATATAGAACATATACAAAAGTGCACATAAAAAAATGCGCATGTATATGTGCATTTGTATGCATGCACATATATGAAAGTACTTCCATAATCCAAAAGAATATAAATGTGCATATATAGAATCCATGTTTTGTAAATGCAGGCTTCCATATATGAATATTTGTATGTATACACATATACAAAAGTGTTTCCATTTATGCATATATTTGTGCATAGAAGGGATTTCATATGTGTGCATTTATGAAAGTGGACTTCAATATGGAAACACTTCTAATATGTGCATGTACAAATGTCAATAACAATGAAGTAGATAGTGATATGGGAAGAGTAAAGGGCACAATTGATGTCAATAACAATGAGGTATATAGTGATATGGATTTTCTTTCTTGATGAAGGTGCCATTACATTGTAGGTGTTAGTTAAATGCTAATGATGAACATGTAAACCATGGTGTGATAAGATAGTTTTGCTTCTTTGTCGCAATCTAAGGCATCATTTCAATGTAGGTGTTGTTAGAGTTGCATCATTTGAATTTTGGATGATGTAACATGTAAACTAAGGTGTAATGACAATGTTGTTCTTATCTAAGTTAAGTTAAAGTGTCATTGTAGAGGTTGTTTTATTAAAAGGTGTTATTTGTGCTTGATTCCTTTTTTAAATATGTTATATTTATTTTCTTTTTTATGTGAACAAGGTAAAAGTGGAAAGAGTGTACTTACTTGGAGGTTGTAAAGAATAGTCTAAAGGAACTATGAATTAACCCTTTTCTAATAGGGAAGGGAAACCAATATTTCTAGCTTGAAATATGACAAAAATAATTTTGGATTCATGGAATTGCAGATATTATATGTTAGCATTGTAGTATGGGTATTAGAGGGTGTTGAATGGGTGAGTTCAAGCTAATGATGTTTTCTCATGACACGTTAGTGGAAATGCAAACATGGAAAAAAATCAATCTGTTAACTTGGAGGGATTATCCAAGGTACTTTTACAATGAATTTGAATATGGTGTAACAATATAAAACATAGGAAATTGAATTAGATTTCTGAATATACAACTTTTATTCATATAAATTTTGAATAACTATGTGAAATTTGATTTTTTCTAACTGTGGTATGTTCTTTTTCCAACAAAATATAAGGTATATGTCTTTTTTCGTGTAGGTGTTGAGTACCTTAACAATGGAATTTCATTCCAAAAACTTGTATAATTATAGACAACTATTTTTTTAGTGTGGTGTATTTTTGGGAATTTTATAGTATTAATTATATATATTTTTTTAAATTATGAAAGTCAATATATCCTTGATATTACAACTCCTTTTTCATGTAGGATAAGAGGGTCTTAACATGATCAATTTTTTTTTCCATATTGTAGATATTGGTCTCCTCTACTGCAACATATAACTCATTTTATAAATGATTAATCTGGAAAAAAAGTTATAGAAAAAATAAGAGAGGTATGTATTCTAAGATTTTGATATATGCGAAGACAAAATTAGATTAAAAATAACAAACAATATTAATTTAAAAAAAAACTATATATTTGGAATATCCATAGTCGACTCTATCTATGTATGTAATTTCGTCAACAACTTAATTTTGTAGCCTATAGAAAAATAAAGTAAAAAATAGAGATATAGAGAGGTATTCATAAAAAAGGAGGCTTTTTATCAATTTGCATAATGAACCACCAGATTTGTCATCCCAAATCTAAATTTGAGGCAACCAAGTTAGTATACATGTACACTAAAGTTGTCAATCTTTCCCAAAAAATTTGAATTCAAAAGAACACGTATTCTCTTTAGGAACATGCACGTGATTTAGGAATGCACACACATTCCTAAAGTGCATGTGCGTTCCTAAAAAACACACGCTTTATTAGGAACAAGAATCTGTGCACATTCCTATTAACACTAAATAAATCTCTCTCTATCTCTCTCTTTTTCCCTCCCTTTATATTCCTCTCTCTATCTGACCTCTCTCTCCCTATCTCTTTCTCACACTCTCCCCCCCATTCTCT